>WWET01003073.1:96894-110208 GCA_011038615.1 Limnodynastes dumerilii | reverse complement strand
TGTAAGTTTTCATTAATAAAAAGCATGTGAAATGTAAGAGTCATTGATAATCAAAATGATGGTACATCAGTGGCAATGGCAATAGAGAGAGTATATTTTGTTATAGAATTAGTGGATCTTAGTTTATGACTAATTCAGAAGAAATGAAAACATTAATCCTAGTTGTGAAAGCTGAAGATGTATTTTCATACTAATTTATATATTCCCTATGGGATTTTCATTTTTAAAAATGATAATTTGAGAATTTATTATACTATACACTATAAAATCTACCCGCACATTTTCTTCATTTATAAAACTGAAAGATGTGTTAATGTGTTCTTACATTGTGTTAAAATAATTTGTCTTGTAAAAATCTGGAAAGAAAACCAATTAAAAAGATTTAACAATTCCAATATAGTTTTAGCTACAAGTATACAACGAATATCTGACATATAGGAAATAGTAAGTCTACATTTTAATACAGTTTCCTGAGATGGAATTTAAACTCAGACATTTAACACTTGAAATTAGTTCCAAAATGCAGTAATTTTCTGCATGACATAGCAGACTATAAGCGGGTGCCAAATCAACTGTAATTAAATTTAACATTTAGCTGGTTAGATATACTTATGAATAATTAAGCAATTACTAGCAATCCTTTTAAAGGCTGTTGCATGGACTAATAGTTTTTTCATTCTTTTGATACATCACAAATAAAATACATGAGGGTAAGAATACAAATAGTAACACCATGTAAATAATGTTTCTAAAATAAAACAATGAGTCCAACAAATTAATCTTTAAGACAGAGGCAGAGGATTGCTCAAATTGATTACTATGTGTTCTGCACAATTTTATTTATATTTATAATTTAAAAGCATTTACAGACATTAAAGGTGATTTACAAACAGCAAATTTGCTATGCTTAGTTATGGGGGAAAGTGTAAGGACATTTCAAGATATATGTCCAATTCATAGTTTTTGGAAATATAACAATAACAAACTACCTATTTTATTTCAAGCCTTTTAATGTTGATGAAATCACACCATTAAAACATGTATTGCGTAAGTCCTCTTGCATGTAACATCTACGCACGCATGCACCATATGTTATGCAGCGGACACAGAAGTGTCCATAACTCCACACATCAGAGGGGAGTGACAGGGCAATGTGAGAGGTTGAAATTCATTTAAGTTCTCTTGCATGCATGAAAAAGACTTTGCCCAATTCTACTTCTGTTTTCACTGTTAAATTTACCTTTACCTATAGTTGAACATGGTTATCCCAAGGTGTACATTTACATCTGTTTTGCCCTTATTCTCAAACTCTGGATCTAAAATATATATTTAATGATAAACCATATGGGTTTCATACATATAGGGTCACTCCCCTCCTTCATACATAATTACAGACCACTGCAGTTCTTACAGTAACAAAAACTGCTTATGACCGAAATTGAACAATGGTGGGAAGTAGCCTTCCTCATGATCTCCTACCAAGAGGCCTAAGGATTAACAAAAGGCCCACCTTTGTCCCAAGAGATACGAGAGGGTTTATAGATACCAGGGATAAAATATTAGATGTCTGCTCTTGGAGCCTAATAAACCTAATTATTAAGGAAAGAGAAGGCATCTTAAAGGATGCTGAAGACAAAATCTAAATTTTGCAGTCCAAATTTTCAGATGTTGAGCATTTTGAGGAGATCAGAATGCTAGAAAGCATTGCTAAAAGCAAGTTATGCAAGCTGGGGAAAGACAACCTTGAGACCAAATTCGACAAACTACTGTAATAAGATATAAAAAAGACAAATAACTAGGATATCAGTAGCTTCACAACTTAGAGAAAGAACCTTCAGGGTCCCAGAGTCACCTACACCCAGCCTCAATACAACAAACTAAAATATAATAAAGTAAGGAAATTTCCCCAATCACCACACCCACCTCCTCCTAAGAAAAATACTCAAGACACAGTACCAGTTAAAAAAGAAAAGGTAGAGGTAATGAAGACAGGAACAAAGATAAGAGTAGAAAGGGGAAAAAGGAAAAAACTATAACACAACAAATAGGAATGTCATGAAATAGAAGCACAACATCAGGAAACCCGGAACATCTAGCAGTCCAGGGCTACCAAGAGGGTGTAGCAGAGGTGGAAAGAAGAGACACAGCTAACAAAGCGACTCTTCTACAGACTTTTGCAAGAAAAAAGGAGGATCCGTGAGGAATGCCTCAACCAAAAATACTCAAGGTTCTCCACCTATCCGAACTCTGAAGGCTGCATACAAGCTTTTTAAGAACTATCCTTGGGCCACACTCCCCCAAGGCTAAGAACATCACAGTCAAAGCCAGATTGGGGGGATTCCATATGGGAAACAGACAATGGACCACCTAGCATGTCAAAAAAAGAAAGAAAAGGCCATAAAGAAGCATTGAAAACAGGGAGGAGGAAGAAAGACTAGGAGTAAAGTCCAAGCACAAATGGTAGACACACACATTTTCAACCTGAGTGGCAGTCCTATGAAAACTACACATCTGGAGGTCCTCTAGAAAGGGTTGACATTTGTCCCTAGCCATCACCCCAATAAATTTGAGACTCTTTTGGACATACACAAATTCGTGTGCAAACAAACCTTGTAAAAGTACTTTATAAAAAAATCTTGCCTATGCATTGGACAAGGACCCACCAGCAAATAATGAGTCTGAACCTTCAGAGCAATATGAGCATACACATTTTAAAGAGAAATCTTATGTGTATCTCCAGCACTTCAAAGGCCCATACAGTATGTGGAAACTTTCCACAAAATGGTATAAGAAGATCTCATGAAACTCCAAGTAAAAAACTGCAGAAGAAGAGACAATCTGATGATAAAGAAAAAGCAAGGTCTAAAACAACTAAGAGAAACAAAAAACCTTGTCATCAAACCAGCAGACAAGGGGGGGAGAGACTGTGATCCAAAGCAAATCTGACTACCTCAAAATGGCGAATAGGCTCCTGAAGGATGACACCACCTACTTAGTACTGAAGTTGGACCCCACTTTATAGTACAACAAGGAGCTTATAGGGATGTTTGACCAAGCCATTTGAGAAGGTATTCTTAATAAGAAAGAACATAAATTCTTATATATCTCCAACCCAATGCTCCCCATTTTTTACCATTAACCCAAGATCCATAAAAGCCTTGTAGCTCCTCTCGGATGCCTGATAGTGTCAGGCATCAGTAGCCTCACCATCAATTTATCTACCTACATGGACCCCTTTACCGTTAGTGATTTGCTATCTGAAGGACACAGCCAATATCCTAAGAGTCCTAGAAGAAACATGATTGGAGGAAAATTGTATATTCATGACCAGTGACATATCTTCTTTGTACTTGGTCATTGAGCAGGTGTAAACACTATACATACATACCTCCAAGAAGAATCCACCCTCCCGCAGAAACAACAAAACTTAATTCTTGAGGCATTCATTTTATACCTAAAAACAGTGCTGGAATGCAAATTAGATCATATAAAGTATATGAATAAATACCTGCACTGTTTGAATCACTACGACAACAATGATGTGTATAAAATCAATAACATTTATTTTTATAAAATACAATGAAATAAATAGATTAAAAAAAGCAATCATAAAAAGTTTAGACAGCTGTTAGCAAATTCAAAACTGTAGAGTCATTATGACTCAAAATCATGGTAATTAGTGAAAATTACTATTTTATAGTGGCAATGATTCAGATAAAGCGTCCATCAATAGATAATAGCAGCCAAATAAAAAGTTCTCAATATAATTTATAATGTTCTCATTTAAATCCTCAGATAGTGGAGAGCAATATTAATAGAGGTTTATAATAAAGATATATTAACCGTGTAGAGGTTACCCAATCTATGGGAATATACGGCTCCTTTTCTTCCGGTCCTCACAACACGGTGCAACAACCCTGCTAATAATGTGACAGGGGGCCAGCCCAACACACATAAAAGTCTCTCACCCTCCAAATCGACACTGGCATGCAAGATGGAACGATGAGATGCCACACTAGCCACACAATTATAGGAAAAATATAAAATTCTGTGTAGCAGATAACAGCTTCTTTAAATGGATCACAAAACCCTGAATAGTGGTGCAGGCCCTCAGCTAAGCGTTTCTTGTTTCCAGAACACTTTCTCAAGCTGGTATGGCTTGGACACTCCAGTTGCTTATTTAATACCCCTTTCACACCGCCAATGCCGAAAAACCTGTTATTTTCAAATTCCCGGGTTTGTCCCTTTCACACCGGCAATGAATTTCCCGGGTTTTAGTGGCTTTTAGTGCAGAGCATGCTGATGCTTGTAGTGTTACAATCATCAGCATGCCCAAGGATGGCAGGGCATGCTAGCGCTTGGAGAACCACAAGTGCTAGCATGCCCTGTCATGTGTTACAACAAAACACAAGTGATTATCACTCCTAGCTACAAAATAAAATATAGAGCCGGCCCCACACCATTAAAAAAAGACTTAACATTTAATGCCCCCCTATAAATAAACAATCAGTATTTAACACCCCAAATAATAATAAAAAAATTACCGCTAATTATAAAATTAAAAAAATAAATGAATAATGAGATCCCGTTTCCATGGTGACCAAACGTTATTTGGTCACCATGGAAATGGGATTTCACAGCCTGCCAAAGGGTATAAATACACCCCAATGACAGAGTGTGCCCTACTCACCCTGTGGGGTTTTTGGCGACTACTCCCAGCCCGGAACTGCTGCAGAACCTCCGCTACATGGTGAGGCCTACCCCACACGGTCGTCCGGGTGCCTGGCTAGGCCCTACTACACCCTCTGCGTGCCGCCCCTGACATCCCTTAACCTTTGTTCCAGTCTCCGCAGGCGTTATTGGACCAACTCACCTTTGGATGGCAGCACACTGCTTCTGTCCATCCCTGCTGTCTGTGCTTGTCTCCGGAGGGACTGCCTTTCTCAGTGCGTGCACTGGCTCCCCTGGTTGATCTCCCGAGATCTGCACCTGTTATCGGAGCGAGACAGAGGAACTGGGAGTTACCAGACAGGCTCTGGGGCTGCCAATAGCAACTCTGACCATTCCCTGCTTCACCCGGAGTGCTTATCCTTCCTTTAGTGCACCCTACTTACTGCCTGCTAAAAGTCTTCTCTGGCAGCTGCCCTTTGCATCTTGCAGTCCTTTCCGCCACCCACACTACACACAGCTGTTACAAGTGAGCCCACTGCCAGGGTCTTCTGCAGCACAGTGGGCCCTGGATGTCCTGGACATCTCCTGCAATTCACTCATATTGTAGGTTTTTGCATTCCCCATGACATCCTCTCTCTACTCTAGATCACCACCGTGTGGCTGATCAACAGTCATACACCCTTCCTATCATAATTGAATCATACTATCCCACTCAGCTCAAGGTGATTTTGGTGCACTCCATCTGCTGCCTGCCATTCTATACAGCTTTGGTTTTGTGGTACTCTGAAGACCAGATGATCTAATGTGACTTCCCCATATTTTCCCCGCCCATGCAGTGATAAAGCTCTACTCGCCTCCTATCCCCAGCTGACTTCTTAGGCAGTGCTATCAATGACGGTGACAGCGAGAGTTCCAGCATCCTATTAATAGCACCTCCACTTCAAACCGATATATCTATATAACGTTAAAAAAAAAAAAAACACAAATAAAAAACAAAAACAAACAAACAAACAAAAAACAATAAAAACAACAAACAAAAATAAAACATCTACACCTGTCTAGCTTATTAGCCTTGACTTAGCTACATCGTCCCTTACCTACTACCATGCCTCCGAGAAAAGGCAAGGCGCCTCCTCCGGTGCTTTTTCCTGTTACACACGCATCCAAAACTACAACTAAATCAGCAGCAAAGGAGGGAGAGGCTTCCACTTTGGCTTCACCTACCCCTGCCAGACAAATGACCTACTCACCTCCTTCCTCATCTTGCTCCTGATATAGACTTAGAGGCTCCGCTTACAGGGAAAATCCTGTACCATCTCCTGACTACGTTCAAATCTGATCTGACAGGAGAGATGAAGGCCACAATCAGAGAGGTCCAACTTGAGATTACAGAAATTGGGGGGCGCACGGACCACCTGGAGACTAAGATGGAGGAACTAGTTTCCTCCCACAATGCTCTCATATCTGCTCATGAGACTCTCCAGGCGGAAGTCCAACATCTCACAGATAAAACAGCAGATCTGGAGGACCGTTCCAGGCGGAACAATATTAAAATACGAGGCATTACAATATTAAAATACAAGGCATTCCCGATACAGTGGCTAACAAAGATCTTTATCAGTATGCTATGGATATATTTTGGAAACTTCTTCCGGATGCTAAGGACTCAGATTTGCTAATGGATAGAATCCATCGTCTCCCGAAACCTCGCATCACAACAGGCAACTACTATAGATACATACATACATACATCTCCGCCTCCACTACTTCCACATTAAAGATCAAGTCCTCCAAAAAGCTACACGTGCGGACTTCTCTGGTATCTTGGAGGGCCTCCAGCTTTTCCCTGACCTGTCAGCTGCTACCCTTCTCAGACGGAGGTCCTTTCAACCTATAACAAAGGTTCTTCGGGACAATGATATCCCTTACCGCTGGGGGTTTCCCGTCAAGCTCCAGATTCAGTACAAGGGGCCTGATCCAGAACAACGATGTAGCGCTGAGCGTGCTAACGCTAAGCGTTACATCGCTGACTCCCCCCTGGCACTCCCCCTGTGCGGGCGTATGGCCCCTTCCTTACGCCGGCTGAAGGCTACCCTAGCTTCGCCCGGCGTAAGAAAGGGGCCATACGCTTACACAGGAGCGTATGGCCTCTTAGAACGCCCCCCACCCTCATTTACTTACCTCCCCCCGCCCACCAGCAGTAACGTGAGCGTAGGGACGCTGGAGGACGTCCCCTCCAGCGTTCCTACGTCGCTAACGCCGGCTGAAGTTAGGGTAGCCTTCAGCCGGCGTAAGGAAGGGGCCATACGCCCGCACAGGGGGAGTGCTAGGGGGAGTCAGCGATGTAACGCTGAGCGTTAGCACGCTCAGCGCTACATCGTAGTGCAGGATCAGGCCCAATGATATCCCTTACTGCTGGGGGTTTCCCGTCAAGCTCCAGATTCAGTACAAGGGCTCTAATATCGTTTCTTCAGTGGAGGCCGGTGTTAAGCTTTTGGCTGATTGGGACTTTTCGGTTGTTGCTCCGGAATCTTCACCTACCCGCAAGCAGCAGTTCGTTCCTATTCAGAAGGAGTGGATCCCAGTTGGCTGAGCAGGACTGTGAACTTTCGTGGATCGTCTAATCCTCAAGCTGGCCTGTTTGCATTATATTCATCTTCAGCATGTTAAAGTATATTGTTGCTACGCATATGTTTCTCCTTTGGTTGTATACACGCATAATAACTATGTGGTAGAGTTATATCTATAGATGTTAGGTGTGATTAACATTTAGAACTGTTTTGATGTATCACTGTTGGTATTGTTGTTGCTAGTTTAGGTAATATGGGACGCATTGGCGACTCTGCATATTCAGTGTCAATGTCTGCCATGTTGTCAATGTTTGTATTTTGTTTGAGCTTGTTGCTGCATGGGCGAGGAATGGCCTCGCTACCCCCCACTATGCCTTTTACCGCATTTTCCCCCGTTCTCCTTGTGGTAACCACTCTCTCTTTCAGTTTTTTCTCCCACAACCCTGTGTTTCTTCCCCCTTATTCTATGGATACTGTTGGTCCATGGGACATGATTATTATCTGGTATACACTTGTTCATAATACATACTGCATTGTTGTTCACTAGCGACTGATGGTCAAGTTTTTATCCCTTAATGTTAAAGGGCTTAACTCTGCCCAAAAGCGGAGAATGGCCCTGAACACATTTCATAAAAACAAGGCGGACATTATTGCCCTCTAGGAGACCCATTTTTCCTCTACCAATCCCCCCTCCTTCAGAGATTCGCGATACCCCCAGTGTTTTTATGCCAATGCCCCTTTCAAGCGTAATGGGGTTGCCATTTTATTCAAAGCAGGTTTTCAATTTACTCTCCAATCTAAAGTTGAGGACAAAAATGGTCGTTATATCATCCTTACAGGTCTCCTTGAGGAACGGACCATAACAATTGTTTCCCTCTATGCCCCCTACTCTAGAAAGGTCCCTTTCCTGCACCACCTCTGTGAACTCATAAAGAAACACAGGAAGGGAGGGCTGGTTATTCTGGGAGACTTCAACTTAGTGCTAGACCCAAAGCTCGATAAATCTAACTCTGCCCCTCCCCCTGGATCAACTTCTAACTTTGGCCCATCTTTAGCTTTCAGGAAAACACTCTCTGAATTTGATCTGTATGACACATGGAGAGTTCACAGCCCTAAAACAAGAGACTACACTTTCTACTCTAGCCCACACAATACGTACTCCCGCATAGACCTAATTCTCACAGATAAATGGTCCCTGCAGATCCTCACAAATTCTCCCAATAACATGGTCGGACCATGCCCCGATTATGTGGGTATGGGAATTTTAATCCTCTAGACTCCCCCCGAGACCATGGAGACTTCCTGAGTTTATACTCTCTTCCACGGAATCTAAAGAGGCTTTGTCCGATGCCTTGAAGGTCTTCCTCCACACAAATTCACTGGGAGCTACCTCCCTAACCACTCACTGGTGTGCCTTAAAGGCGTTAATGCGGGGCTCGGCAATACAGGCAGGGGCTAGAATGAAAAGACAATGGCAGCAATCACTGGATAACCTGGAATCCAAAATATCATCACTGGAGCATCGAAATTAACTCCACCCCTCTCGGTCCCTCCAGAAGGAGCTCTCGGCAGCTAGAAGTCAACTTCAAAAGATCTTAATGCTTAAAACAAAGATAGCTCTCAATAAATTACGACAACGCTTCTACCTGGAAGGTAATAGAGCCGGTAAACTTTTAGCTAGGAAACTCAGGACCACAAAGGCTCAACACCGAATTAAATATTTGGATTCCCCTGGGGGGGGTTAGATATACAAATCCAGCGGACATGGCTGACAGCTTTACTGAATTTTACTCACAATTGTACAATCTCTCAGAAAATGCCAACACGTTCCAACCAAATCCTGATACAATTAAACAATTCCTCGATTCTATTGCCCTTCCGCGATTAAAAACCTCTAATGCTCTATGTGATCCTTGGACAGCCCAAGAATTGGATTGGATCATTGAGAATCTCCCCAAGTCTAAAGCCCCGGGACCCGACGGGTTTATCAACAAATTTTATAAGTCCTTTCAAGCCGACCTTAAACCCCTTCTTCTTAACCTGTTTAATTCTGTGTCAGAGGGTGGCTCCTTCCCCAAGGAAATGTTGGAATCATCACGATTCCAAAATCCGGAAAGGACCCGTCCTCCTCCAAAAATTACAGACCCATAGCTCTGTTAAACTGTGATCCAAAAATTTACGCCAAACTCCTAGCCAACCGTAGTAACCCCCTCCTTCCGGGTCTGGTTCACCCTGACCAGGTGGGTTTTGTACCTCAGCGACAGGCATCGGATAATAACCGTAGAGTTCTCAACTTTATTGAGCTGCTCCCCGCTCTGAGGACCCATGTGTCCTCCTATCCCTAGATGCAGAAAAAGCCTTTGATAGGCTGCATTGGTTATTCATGTGTAATTCCCTGATTAAATTCGGCTTTGGAGATCGCATTCTGCACTCCATAATGTCTTTGTATAATAATTCCTCAGCTAGAGTGCTAAGTAATAGTTTCTTATCTAAACATTTCCCCATCTCCAGTGGCACCCGCCAGGGATGCCCCATGTCACCCCTCATTTTCGCATTGGCAATAGAGCCTTTAGCAACCTTGATTCGTTCATCACCCAATTTTTCTGGAGTTGAAGGTGGTAATATGTCTCATAAGCTCTGTTTATTTGCGGATGACATCTTGTTGTTTGCAACTAAACCAGAGTCTTCTCTCACAGAGTTGCAGTCTCTCCTCGACATATACTCTAAAGCATTGTACTATAAGTTGAACCCCACTAAATCAGATGCCCTCCCAATCAATATCCCCCCTGCTTTGTTGTCAAAATTACAACAAAAGTTCCATTATAATTGGCAACTACATCAGATTACGTATCTAGGCATAAACATCCCAACTCATATCTCTGACATATTCGATTTTAATGTTCCCTCTTGTTCCTTCACATATCTGCTTTAGCAAAATCATGGGTAATCTATGAAATCTCTTGGCTGGGTAGGGTAGCGGCATATAAAATTATGCTCCTTCCAAAACTGATGTACCTATTTCGAACTATCCCATACCAATGGCCACAATCTTATCTAGCTAAATTTCAGTTGCTGATGTATTCATTTGTATGGCGTCACAAGTCACCCAAAATGGCTCATGCTAAGATGATACTACCTAAACAATTGGGAGGTATAGCTCTCCCACATATTATTAAATATCAAGAGGCAAGTCTGCTGGCACAGCTTCAAGATTGGGCCGGGGGTATTCCTTCTAAGCCTTGGACTGCACTGGAATGTGCACAGTACCTTGAATATCCTCTTGAAGATGCTCTTTGGACCCCTAAGATCCTCCGTACTGCAAGCCCCCTTATGTTAGCTACCGCGCGTGACTCTCTAATGCTCTTGGATCGTGTCGTTTCCCAGGTTTTGAAGGACGTTTAATTCTCCCTACTAATAGTATTTCCATTAATCTAAGATTATTCCCGATTGGTCTGCGAAACTTTGGAAGGAAAAAGGCATTGTAGCTCTCTCAGATATCATGGTGGGGAACTCCTTATTAGCATTCTCCATCATTCAGGGAAAATATGGTATCCCCCCGGACTTCTTTAAATATATGCAGCTTAGTCATTGGATCAGATCTTTCACTAAACAGTTGGGACCCTCCAGCCTCCACCAGAACTGTTCGCTACCAGACTTAAGCCGGTGGGGAGTAGGCGAGAGATTTCTTTCTGGTATCAACACCTGGTCACTCCGAGTGAGCAGGTTAAATCCAAAATGCAACTAGCATGGGAGTCGGACCTCTGCACTACATTTACAGTGGAAGACTTGAGGAAAATCTTTTGCACCACACATAAAATGTCCAAGTGTATTAACCATAGATGGATGCACATTAAACTGCTGAATAGGATGTACCTCACCCCAGATAGACTACATAGGGTCTGACCCTCTCAATCCAAATTCTGCTGGAGAGGTTGTGATGGCCTCGGAGATGTCTATCACATTTTTTGGCCGTGCCCTGCTATCTGCCAACTCTGGAGGGCAGTCTTTGATCTTGCTAATAAAGTTTTAAGCCTTGCTTTAGACCCCACACCGGAAGTTGCCCTATTCCACCTTTATCCGATAACAGTTCCCTCCGACAGTCTATATATTCTAGGTCACATTATGATAGCGGCACGCGCGACTATTGCCCAATGCTGGAAAGCCCAGGATCCCCCTTCTCTCATGAAGATTATTTCCAAAGTCCATTACAGTGTTTTGATGAAAACGGAGGGTATCCCCTACTCCACCTCTACCACCTCCCCCACTATCAAGTGGTTCGATTTGCGAGAATATGAGTCATCAGATGAGGGGACATCTTTCCTTCCTCCCCAATGTGGCACAGATCCCATGCCATTTAGTCTTAATGAAGTCTCGTAATTGGTGTGAGCCCAAGATGTGCTCTGTTGAGCTCCTGTTAGATTATCTGTAAGTTAGATTGTCCTGTGACTATTAATGACTGATTTACAATGTACCTGATACTTGATCATGTATTGCATTGTATTGTTATCTTTTTGATGAACCCTCCCAGTCCCCCCATTCTTCTTTTCTGTATCCCCCTGCTCATGAAAAGTGCAAAAAATCTCAATAAAAATCATTGATGAAAAAAGATAGGTTTTGAAGATAGAGATAACTAATCTTTTTTAAATATAGTGAATGAAGTGTTGATCAGGTTTTCTATTTCATACTTACATACCCCATGGACATTTTATAATATTGTAGTCTGCACAAGATGTATGTACATTTTAGATAACATAGTTGCCCCTCTATAATTATTAAATGTAACTATGTTAACCTGTATCATTTTATGGATGTACTAAGGTTAATGATAGATACACACCCCCAAAGCAGCGGTATTTTATGACAAGTGAGGCGTATATAAATTAAATTCATATACACTACACTACACTAGAATTCTAATAGCACTCCTACGGTCTGTATTCTTGGACCATGTTGAATACTAGTGTAGAGTGTGCGACCAAATGCTTTGTAACTTACATAACAGATCCCCTGCGTCTTTGATGAAGGTTGGAAGTGACTGGATACAGGGTTGTAAAAATGAATAAAAAAATGTGGATATAGAATGTGCAAGAGAGCCTCTGGCTGAGATTATTGGTCTGCTGCCAGTCGCTGAGAGTGAGACACCAGCGGGCATCAGGCTGAGGGCTGTCAATCACTATCTCCTAGGGAACACTGCCGCGCCCCCCAGTAAGCAGACGCGCTGTCAGCCACACTCCCAGACTACACCACCGCTCACACAGGCACCAAAGGGCGACTTTATTGTTATTTATCAGTGGACTTCAGTCAATATTGTGTGTTTTCACTCACTGTGGTGTAGAATTACAGACCCATTATGGCAACTCCCCTGGATGACACAACTCAGGGGTTGGCACAAGTAATATTATCATGGGAAATTTTATCCATCTCAGAGGTGGAGGCTGAATCGATATTGTTTAAAGAACATTTATCTATTGCTACTACTATAAGAGGCTGCTAGACACACTTTTGGATGACACAGTGGTGTACATGCTTAAATGCACTTGTAGTCTATGTTATGTTGGTAAAACTATAAGAACCTTCCGTGAAAGATTCAGCCTACATCGATCTGCAATTCAAACAGAATTGTCAACTGGCAGTTCTGATCAACTGGTAGCAAAACACTTTATGAACCATCAACACAACTTAACATCCCTCCAGATGTGAGGGTTGGACTAATTGGTTAATCCAGGTGGACTAAATAAAACTTTACCATTACATTGCTTCTTATAAATGAAGTTGTTCCTGTGATGCTTATGACAGATTGACATTGAGCCTTTATCATCTATCACAGGGTGATAGAGCTGACACATCAGCCTGACATTTTGTATATAGCATTGACAGTTTCTCTTTCTTATTTTTCTATATATAGTTTGGTGTTGGGCCTGTTTGCTGCACATTTTCTTTCACTGGTCGCTGATGAAAATCGTCATGCATGAAACGTTGGAAACTGCATAACAGTGAATAAATCTTCATACTTCTACTTGCATGTTTATCAAGTCTCTTGAGGTCCTTCATTATTTGGACTATATATATATAT
>WWET01003073.1:82286-93605 GCA_011038615.1 Limnodynastes dumerilii | reverse complement strand
TTCTGTTTTTGGGGGGGAGGGCACCAGATTTTTTTTCTGCCCTGGGCTCTACTAGGTCTAGAACCGGCACTGTGTGCAGTTAATCCAATCGTAAAAATACACACGGAACTCTGAGCAAGAACGGATCTGTGAATGCGGCCCAGAGTCTCTTATTGATGAATTGTTAATATCAAAGCAGTATCACTCCTTCAAAAAGGTAGAACTCATACACTCTGTGAGCGATGCAAGTAAAACTCATTAATTGTAGTAAATAAACAAAAACATGGTTTGCCAAAGGATTTTGCTGTAAAAAGAATGATGTAAAAGCTCTATTATTTAGCTGTGTGTGCAGTTTTATGGTAGCATGGTACAAGACCTGTTTCACTCTGAGTATTGCACACCTTTCTCAAGGGCAATATGTCTCCACTCATATGTGCCTCCACACAGAGCATAATAGGGCTATAGGGGCCTGATCCAGATGAAACATATGTCTGATTGCAGAGTTTATATCTGCGTTTCTTCACCCTGCGTATGCCCAAACGCAGGAGTAAATATGCACAGGTTATGGAAAAACTGGTGAACCATCCTCAGGGCTTGTCTGGGCCCCGGGAACAGCTGATAGCTGACACTCCACAACCTATTTCATACCACTGAAGGCAGTGAAATACACATATATTAAATATATAGCGTTAGATGTAATATGTTGGAAGATCTGAACTGCCATTCAATTTTCTTTAATTTCTGGCATCATTTGACACTTAATTAATGTGCTACAACATCAATTATTTATATAGTCCAAGGGGTAGATTTACTAAGCTGTGGGAAAGGAAAAGTAGAGATGTTGCCCATAGCAACCAGATTCTAGCTCTCACTTCCAATTACATACTAGAGAATGTAATCTAGTATCTGATTGGCTGCTCTGGGTAATGTATGGAAACAAGTTTATGACTTCAGTTTACATTGTTTATGCTGCAATGGAATGATAATACAGTCCCCCCCTCCCTCTCTCACACACAAACACATGCACACAACACACACAAAACCAATCAATGTTCTGCAATGTATAAATAAATTATGTTTTGCTTACTAAAATTTGGTTTGGTTTGGAATTTAGGTGTGTTAATGTGAGGGATTATCTGTCTTTCTTATATCCTTATTAAGAGATGTCTGAACAAATACAACAGATTTGTGAAATACAGGCTTTATTTCTCAATATTGCTTCCAATTCTTGTCATCATTATTCTTCTAGTATACGGAAATGCTGCCTCAGCTTACTGTTTCTGTTACTTACCCCACCACTAATGACTATAAAGGTGGCTGCCCTTAAAGCATAAGTTAGAGGCCTGATGGACATTAAATACATTACACATTTGAAAAGTCAGAATAAAATTGAAGCTCTAATGTGAGTTAGAGATAAAAGCATTACATAAAAATACTCATTGCATTGTGAGAGCAAAGGTGAATATTGATATACATCATGCATTGCCAAAATGTGCTTAAGGTTATTATGTTTTCCTATAAATATTTTGATCATTATTTCTTTGTGTCCCTAATGTGAATAATGTGTTTGTTATGAATGCTCATTTATCATATGCATAGGTGATCTAAAGGTCCAGAAAGCAAAATTCTTACTGCGCATTTTAATTGTATATATATTATGCAGAATATTAAGTATAAAGGATGAAACTTCCTTACTATACATTAATACATGTATATGGCATATTATCAAACATCTTCAGCAGTGAGTAAAAGGAAAATAATCTTCTCCAACTTAACCTAATAGCTACTATGAATCAGAACACGAGCATGAAATTTAATGAATACTCCTTTTCTATTAATGTCTGCTTTACTATCTATAATTGAAGTAGAAGACCTCAGTCCACTGTCTCAGTAGATATACTATGCTGCAAAAGTTCCTGTTATTTGTGCATTTTATATTAAATGATTATTTTTTTCCGCTAGGTGTGCAAACTTTCACCATCACCATCAAACATATAATATTGTATATCAGTCCATAATTACAGGATAGTGTGTTTACCCTAACCCTAACTTTGTTTAGGCTTAACAATTAGCAACTGAAAAGCTAATACATGCAAAGCTCCTCTATCTTGGATGGAGAAAGCTAACTTCAAAATCCCCCTCCTTATTATGCTGTACTTACATAAATATGTCCCCTACTAATAATTTATAGACTAAAATTTGTGTGCAATTGTGATTCATGTAGGAGAGCCGGGCACTCCTCTGCTCTCCTACGTGCGGATAGCAAATCCGCATGCAGGACCCCTATCTTAAGTATCCTGCACGGAAACCCTTGCTTACGGGATACTGAATCATACTTAAGGGCTTAGTCAAGCCCTTGCTGTACGATATGCATGCATTAGCTGACCCCCATGCAGGGGGCTTTAATCCATACAGAGTACAGCATCGTTCTGCTGCAGTCTGTAATGGAAATAATGGTACTGCATTATTGCACATGCGCAGTACCATTTTATTTTTATGCTGACTTCCATTTCATGTACCGGCTTGCTTGCTTATCTGTGAATCGGGGCCTGTGTTAGCAGGCAAATATTGTTCAAATAACATTTAGGGCCTATTTAGCAAGAATATTTTTTTAAAAAAACAGAATATGTACAGACTTTTTCGTAATTTTTATTTGACAGACACAGGTTGCCGTACATCGGACAGACTGGCAACAGGCTGTTGTTTGCAGATATTAATAATCCTAAAAGAGAAATTGAATGACCCATTGATAGCTTTTAAACATTGTATGACATTGCAGGACCCTATCTTTATGGTAGTAGTAAACACAAAGTTTATTGTAATGTTTTCTGTAGTTATAAATGTGTTATAATTATAATAACATAAACTATAAATATTACTACAAATACATTATTAATATTATCATTAATAATAATAATAATAATAATAATAATAATAACGGGACTATGTAAATCTACAACTTTGCAGTTACTGAAAGTAAAAGCAATTGACCCAATTTAGACCACTGTGTGCTGTGAAAACAAGATTGAGGCAAATATGGAGACGATCTGATAGGCGTAGAGATCTAGGAGTGGGACAATGCTAACAATGTTAGGTTTTGAAGATAGTAGAGGGGAGAACAGTGTATTTCAGAGTGTGAAGAGGCTAGAGATGTAAAGGTAGAGAATTGGGTTGTGACATGGTTTTAAATATAGATCTGGCTACCCCAAGGAACAACTTTAAACCTTCATCCACTCTCAGAATTACATTATGCATACTTTCCTCCTAGAAGACAGATCAGGTCAGGAGACGTGATATGAGGGCCCTTTCAGGACTTCAGATGGGCAACATCTCCATTTTTCCTTTCCTGCAGCTTAGTAAATCTGTCCCCTAGACTGAGCAGTTCCTTGATCCCTCACTAAACAGAACAATGGTAATCATCGTTAATCCTGTGCTTCTCCTTTACCATTACTTCTGAATTCTGTGTATGTCACCATAATGTGTCCTTGTTGCCTTGTCTGGTATCAGCCTGTTAAGCTTGATAGCCTGCCTTGTACCTTTGCATCTATAATTTATTTATTAATTCTCTATTCATCTGGCCTGACTACAAATCACTTTTCCATATTACTAGCTGTAACACACAGATTTAATACTGAATTTAAAAGATGGACTTAGTGAAGGAATTTTTTTTTTGTTTCTGGTAAAGTCAACATTTTTTCTTATTTTTCTTCTTTAAAATCTGTAGATTATGAAATGTGAAACCAAGGCTTAAATTGGATATTTGAAACTGAGATTTTGTTTAAACTAGACTCATGATGCTAATCTCATCGGAAATTATAAATATTTGAAAGCATTTAAATGCAATTTAAAAATAACGTTATTTAGTCTAAACCAGCAATAAATAAGTGTAAATGGATTTTCTAACATCCAAGCTAATGAACCAATCAAAGAAAATAATCTGACAACTAGGTATGAAATTTAAATACTTTTTAACTGTGCCTCCTAGTCTGTAGCTACAGACTTATTACATTTACTATGAACCCTTCAGGACAGGCTGTAAGACATGTCAATCATTCTCAGCCTCTAACAACTCCACAGCCTGATCATGACCTGCTTTTTTACGCTTCTTGTGTTAGGTCTGAACCTTTTACTATTTTTTTTATTTCTATAAAAAAAATAATCATTAAGGACTAGGAACCGTCTTTACAAATCAGAATGTATCAGATCTGCTGTATCCGCACCTAACTCATCTGATCTGCTCCCCAACCCAGCCCCCTTAAGTAACCCTTCGTATTTTCTTTCTTAAGAAGAAAAATGCTAACAGTGATCCCTTCCCCGCCTCCCAGGCTAACTTTAAATCCCTCCCCCCACACACTTTCTTAAAAATGGACAGAGGCTGCCATGGCGCACACTTACTTAAAGACCGCACTTACTCAATCTACATACCTAAATGGTACGTAGATTGCCTAAATGTCCTACTACACATACGTAGTAGGTCATTTTCTAAAGGACTGCATTTAAGAAGCCGCAGCTTAAGGTCCAGGATGTTTTCCACTGGGCTTGGATCTCAGATGCTGGCTGGTCCAGCCTTCTTTGAACTGACCCTTACCTTAACATTTGCATTGTGTCCTCACTAAAAATGGGAACACATTGGGAGTCTGGATAGTAAAGCCTATTTTGGGCGTGCCTAGATTGTATAATTTGAATGCCTCCCTCTTGCACTTGCCTCCTGCCCAATGCAATCCAATAGCGGAAGCTTGGCGTGCACATGTGTAGAACACAATCACAAATGGAAAAGGTTATCAGAAAATGCCCACTTATAGTGAGTCTGGATCCGGACCTAAATGGGTAAAATTCACATGAAACTAAAGCTAATTTTATAAAGAAATATAAAAATACACATTGCATTTTATGTTTCATTTATTCAATTCTAATAGTAACCAGGGAACAATTATGAAATAATAACAACATTGCAATTACTAAAGGGGCTTTGCAGTGATATATAATATGATTTTGCATGTGTTTTTATAAAAGAAGCAGTGGTTAGAATGTTAAATTACAATATAATTATGCGTACACCAATCAGGTTATAATGCATATTCATGAGCTCATTAGATACATATTTACCATGTCAATTGTTGTTAAGATTGATGTGTCTGAATATCTCAGAGCATTTTGTTATACTCATTAGTATTAAATGGTTTATTTAAAAAATAAAAACAATTACAACATATAAATATATATAATATTGTAATGTTCCAAATGTTATTGTCATAACACACATTAAAGGGCGTCACCATTTTTTATGCAGTAGTAGCAATATCATATAGGATATGTGACAAAGTTACAAATACGAAACTGAACATAGGAACAGTTCCTAACTTTCCATTACATTGCATGTGGATCTGTGAATATTAAACGTGTGGACATTCGCAATCACAGGGCCACGATATCCACACATCTGTGTGTTCACCGCACTAACCCCTCTCCTGTAAACTGATGGCGGTTTAGAGTTTGGATTGGTACGTACTGTGACAGCTTTCCTCAACTGTACTTTGTAATATCAAGTCTTGGAAACTTATGACTGCAACCTGATCCACCATTCAAAATCTCTTGGAAATGTAATTGGGGTAGATCCAGACGTGAAGGTTACGTTCACTTGCGTAGCTTATTTATGCTAATAGCTAGCGTAACTTCGCTGTCGAACGTAGGTCTGGATCTGGCCCATTGCTCTAATATCTTAAATAAGACAGAATAAATTCCAATTGGGTAGCATGGATACCGATTGCACATAACATAAAAGTGGAAGAAGGCTGATTTGAATGAGGGGAAAACGTGACTTTTCAGTCCATAGTTACACAGTTACTGAGAAAGGTAGTAGATATTGAAATGGCTACATAAAATGAGGCATGCTTTTTCAAAAGATACCTATCTTCTACACAGCAATCTCTTCAATTACAGGCCTCCTCCCTATTGATAAAGGTACAAACTTTAGTGACAGGAAGATCAATAGTACTACATACAGACATTAAAAAGCAGTATTGATGGTGTTCTTTAATAAGACATGTCATAAAATACTTTTATGCATAAACTTTAATGTAATTTAACATTTAACAATGTTTGCATTCTTTCTAAACCAAATATTTGTAGTGAAGTTTTGTTTTGTTCTAAAAAATGATCAGCATATGTCTTGGATGTAGAACGTAATGTGAATCTGATCAATTTTACACACTGAACAATAGTAAAAAAAACAAATAACGAGAAAATGAAATGTCAACCTAGTAAAGGTCTCTGCTAAATATTTGTAACCATCTAGAAGTAAACTTGCTTTGATTATATAAAAAATACTGTCTTAAATTACATTTTTAACAATTTATTTACTGCATAAAAATCACATTGAATGTGACCGAATTAAGCTCTGTTTACTGAAGTAGCCTTTATCAGACTTAAAAGCATTACATTATAATTGATTCAAATAGAGATAATTATGGCCAGTTTTTAAAATCATGTATGCCTCTTTGCTATTACTGGTACACTAAGAGCATTCCCACATGGGTGAGCATGACGCTTAAATACTATATAGAGACAGCTTTTGGAAACAGAGGGAAAATTGGAATTGTAGTTAAAGACTTCTGGGCATGGAAAAATACAGGAACAGGCATTTAATGTAAATTTTTCATATTTTAATATGCCACTTCAGGTTTCTATATGTCATAATAAAACAGCACAGCATTTGCACATAATACAGCAAGAAAATTGACCTAGCAGATTGTGTGGACCTGAAAACATTAGCTCAATATATGCAATGTAAAAGTACACGTTAGTAAAAAACAAGCTAAATGAAAATCTATTTGCAAGTTAGGGGAAAGATTTACTAAGCTGAGGGTTTGGAAAAGTGGAGATGTTGCCCATGGCAACCAATCAGATTCTAGCTCAATTTTTCCTATTGCATACTAAAGAATGTCAACTATAATCTGATCGGTTGCTATTGGCAACATCGCCACTTTTCCAAACCCGCAGTTTAGTAAATCTGGCCCAATGTCAGTGTTCTTTTTAAATTACACCTATGAGCAGATTAAAACATCAGTTTTAAGCGTCCGACCCTCCTAACTCTGACTATAAATGACTACTTACTACATCTACATGCCTCACTGAATACAATTTCATTTGTTGTGTATGTAGCATGCTACAAGATGTTCTTTTACGCTCATGACACTATGGGGCATATATGGGGCGTGAACTGCGCCTATTCCCGTCTATTACCGTAGCCAAAATGTGCAGTTTATAATACACACCCCTATGAGGTGCGAGAAAAAAATCTGCTAAGTAAATTCATGGGAAGTGTACACAGAGAGGTTAAAATATTTAACACAAGGGTGATTAAACCCCGTAATAGTGCTCTCCTTTGACCTTATCTGATAGATAGTAACCAATGGGAAGGTGTGATGGCCCCATGGGGTGAATTTAGTCAGGGGGAGGTTTTGTTAAGGGGAATAGGGGGCTGAGCTCCCCCTCTTATCACTGGGATCTGTCCGGAATTACAGGCCAGGACCAGGGACAATTTGGAAGAACTTGCCTGCCTTGGTTTTGCATACCCCTCTCCCTGTCCTGTTTATTGTGTTGTCTTCTACACCGCTCACCTGATTATGAGATGATCCACTGGGCCAGCCCGACACATGGCAGGGAGGCCTGTTTGCTATAGGTCTGAGGAGGCAGTGTCCCCTATTGTGGGGGATTCTTTCAATGAAGGTGACCCCCCTCTGTAGAGCACTGTGGGCGCCTGCGGGGGTCTGGTACAGTGGGTGGAGTGCACAAACTATTACATAGCGCTTTATAATTTCACCAATCATTATAACAAGACTGGGTGGTAACAGACAGACTGAGTAGGTAAGACGGCCCGGCCCACAAGCTTACACTCTAAAGTACATCAAATCAAACCCTGTGGTGGCAGTAGAACAAACTTTTTTGAGAAAAACAGAAGAGACGTCGTAGCCTTAAGCTGGCATTTAGGGAAGTGGAGGCCTGTTTAAAAGTGAACCAGATGGATGATGAAAGCAACCATTACTTTCATACACGCAAGGGAACTTTCACAGAGAAAGGAACAGGAAAGGGGAGGTGCTATGGATACAACAATTCCAGTGTGTTAAGTGTCCATTTTCCCATACATGCTTACGGTGACAGAAGAAATCAGGTGGAGGAGAAGAGAAGGGTCTGGTAGAACAGGGAAAGGAGGGGTTTCAGGTGGACAAGCTCAGACTAGTTCAACTCCCCCATCAGCGTAATTAAATTAAATGAGTCACTGGGCCGTTACCACGATGGGCTGCAGGCAAGTTTTTGAGTTTGGGTTTCACTGAGGGGTTTCGTCTTCCAATAAGGACATGGTAAAAGTACATGGTAAGCTGAAGTAAGCTTAAGAATTTCCCAGCGAATTGATGAAAATATTGGATAAGGAATTGGAACTAGGTTGCATGTGTGGTCCTTTCAAAGATCTTCTGTCTTGCAGCATCTGTCATCTGTGCAGCGCTAGTCCGTGCCAGAGACTATAAAAGGACCCCAGCAATTGCATGAGTCATTCGCCGGAGGGAGTCCGAAGAAGACGGACGATCCCGTTTTCCCAAGAAAGAAGAAGGGAAGGTGACGGACAACAGAGCTCCGCCTGTCAACAATGAGGACTTCTGAATGGTGAGTCTTTGATTTATTTTTAAGTATGAAGGAAACATTTTTATATATTTTATATCAACTACTGCACTGTTTATTGTAAAGGGCCATCTACAGGAGTGGCATTTATAAACGGCCATCTATGGCGCTGTGTTTTACAACGGGGCATCCATGGCACCGTGTTTTACAATGGGGCATCTATGGCACTGAGTTTTATAACGAGGCATCTATGGGTGTGTTACTAACAATGTGGGCATCTAGTTTATGTTTAAAACTTACTAGAAAATATAATGTTTTTATTTCAGGAAAGGGCCACATTCAGTAAGCATAAGCATGGCATTAACCCTTGCCATGCTGACGCTTATAGTACTATAAGGCACAGCATGGCCAGAAACATATGGCCATGCTGTGCCTTATAGTTCTATCTGCATTGGCATGATAAGGGTTACAACGATCGACGGCGATTTTTGAAAGGACAATTGCCATGCTTTTATACATAAAAGCATGGCGATTTCTCCATTGAAAAATTGCTCAACATTGACGGTGATTATGAATCGCCAGATAAAAGCGCGACATAGTAAATGCCACGATTTAAAACAAAAACTTGCGTCAAAATCACCATGATGTCTGGCGAATCATAATCGCTGCCAAAACCTGTGCAGGGCCCTATATAACAATGTTAAGTTCAGTTACTCTGAAGCATCGGAACTTTTCTTGTTGCCTGGTTCCTCAGGAGTCCCGAAGGTCTTTTTCTCACAACTTTTTTCACAATTTTAAATCCTATTTAAAATCCAGTAATCAAAATTTTTCAAGATTTTGTGCTTAGGTTTTCACCTTCACTTCCAGGCTTCCGTTTTTTTCAATTTTTTAGGTTCAATTTACATATGCATATTTATAATATTCTCTGTCTACTCCTTGCATTTCTTTTTTGAATTTTTGTTATCTTTCCATAACAATTTTATTTCAAATGTTTTTATTGGATATTTTTCTCTTCTTTTCTCTTTTGTAGGTTTGACAGGTTTGACTAGTAGACTTATTATGTGGATCATGGGTCATTCCTTTATTTTTGGGCTTCCAAGCAGCCATTGGTTATAAATAGGTATTTAGAGAGGTTTTTGTGTTAGTTGGTTTGGTTACCAGGGACTGTGTTGGAATGGTTTAATTGAGAAGTTTAGGCAGTCAGTCGATGTCGATGTGGAAAAACCCCTGACATTTTTGTAATGCATCTAGGTGGTAATGATATTTATAAGATGGATCAGTCGGTTTAATAAGGCAGTTGTTAGGGATTTGGAATACCTGTTGTGGAATTAGTCGGGCATGCGGTTGGTATGGTCTAACATAATTTAGGGCAGGTGCTGTGGTTATAGACGAAATGAGGAGAAAAGTCAATAGAGCAGCTGTCAAGTTTTTGGCCTCAAGGGGAGGCATCATGGTTGACCAACCGGATATAAAATACAAATTCACGGGCTTGTATAGAAGCAATGGGGTTCACCTGAGTGACGCAAGTTTAAGACTTTTCATTGACAGAATTCTCCATATGGTGTTTGCTATTCCCAAGTAAAGGTGGCATACACAGAACATGTCCATGTGTTGGCAGCTAGCCAAATGTATAGTCAGATGGTTAAGTTTTAGAAGTGAGTTTTAAATGTTATTAGCTTTAGAAGACATTAAGTGGACAGAAAATGCAATAGGGATGAATACACAATTGGCGTAATTCCTGATTATGAAACACAACTGACGATGAATTTGTTTTTATGAGTTTGGGATTTTGGAATTGGTGATAACATGCGCTTGGCATTATGGTTAGGTTTTGCCCTGGTGGGCGGGCCTGTTCTTGGTTAAGGGGTAGATAGGAATGTTTATTTAAGGATTAGGGCATTAGAATATGTTGAAAGACTACACACTGTCTCTTCTTTGCCACTTTTTTAGCCATGTCCCCCCTTCTCATGCCAATAAGGCTGCCAAAAATTTTGTGCAATACTGTGTCTGTTTTATTCATAGCAGGAAAGATTTTGAGTTTCTGTGGACACATGGGGGGACATCAACTGGTAGGGAGTTTAGTATACACAGAGGGGTTAAATCATTTAACACGAGGCTGATTAAACCCTGTGGTTGTGCTCCCCATTGCCCAGATCTGATAGTAAGCAATGGAAAGAGTAGTGTGATGACCCCATGGGGAAGGGTTAGTCAGGGGGAGGTGGTTAGCCGCCTACCAATAACGACCATTCACTGAAACAGAATCTGCACGTTAAATGCAGGAGAAACCACCAGCTACCTCGAAAATCCCCTTACTTCCAAGTTAAAGTTATAATGCAGATTTGTTATTATATATTACCTGATATGCTACCTAGTTTAGGCAAAGGATTTGGACATCTTTATTGCCAGGGTGAGATGGTTAGGCAAATTGGCCTGTGACTCTGGATAAGAGCTCAGCACCCTTTTCCCCTTATAAAACCTCCCCCTGACTAACCCCTAAACTTCCCATTACTATCTATCTTCGCCACCTTTTAGCCATGTCTCCCCTTCTCATTGTTATTATCCCCAATAAAGCTTCCAAACCTTTTGTGCAATACTGTGTCTGTGTTTTCATTCATAGTGGAATAGATTTTAAGGTTCCCCTGACACATGGAGAGACATAAACTGTTAGGGAGTTTATAGCATCGCCAACAGACATCGTGGACAATTGAATCTGCCTATATATAT
>WWET01003073.1:70105-82056 GCA_011038615.1 Limnodynastes dumerilii | reverse complement strand
AGTTACTAATGTAAGTTTTGTTTACATGCACATTATGTTGATTAGAATAAAGAACATTTGCAGGAGAAATATATGCATTACCACAGAAATATCCATTGTTTTCTTTCTTTCCTACATTTATGGTAATGAGCTAGTGCTGTGCTAATCTCCTGCACAAATAATAAAATAATAGTATCTGATGGAACCGTATACTGTTTCTTCAGAGTTATTTCTTTTAAATAACGTTTTGAATATTCATTGATTAACACATGGAGGCCTGAGTGTCTGATATTTGTCCAAGACTTAGTTGTGATGTAGTGCACCATCAGTGATGGAATCAATATGCACTCTAAGTAAACCTGTCAGCTATACAGGGTAAACTTTCATGTTGTATACTATTATATAGAACATTTTATTCTATAATATATAGCTATTTCTATAGTATTTTTTCTTGGTCTATCTTTAGTTTTTATAGTTATAAACTGCCACAGAAAGTCTGAAGTGCTATACAGTGTACATACAATGACAAGTCAGAGCAAAATATACATGAATGTGCATGCATGTATCCAGAAAAGCTGTGCATACTGATCCTGTACCTAGAGATGGATCAACAAACAGGTTGAAAGCCAATGGTTGACACAAGACAAGTGGGTGATTTCAATTACAATCTAGAGGATAGAGGTAGACAGTCAGGGAGCAGCATAGGTGAAGTCCTTAAAGAAAAGATAGGAAATGAAAGAGTGGACTTCTGGTGAAGGGTGGGAATATATAGAAAGATGGAAGATGACTAGATGACTGGGTGAGAAGCTTGAACTAAACCAGCAGAAAACTCTAACCTTTTAGTACTGTTGCCAACCTATCATCTTGTTGACGTAAGTGTCTCCCGTGTGCTGTGAAATAGATTCTTTTATTTCTGTGATCTTGTGTACTTCTAATATTCAGAAGCCCTAAAACAGGCCTGGCCAACCTGTGGCTCTCCAGGTTTTCTAAAACTACAACTTCCAGCATGCTTTGTCAGGTTTCAGCTAAGCCTATGCAGTTGAAGCATGCTGGGACTCGTAGTTTTCACAACACCTGGAGAGCCACAGGTTGGCCTTGCCTGCCCTAAAAGAAAGTCAGAGTATTCACTAAATTAACCACTCTAATCATTTTAAACTCACTTAAAGTATGGTGTAGGTCAGTTTCGAACTGACTGGGATATCAATTGCTTATGCCTCAATGAACACGGTGGTCTGAAAGGTAAATACAAAACTACCATACCCTAACCCCCAATTCTAACCCTAACCCTCCTCTTCCATTACCCTTACCCTAACCCTAACCCTCCCTTCCCCGCAACCGAACTCTAATTCCCCCTTTCCCGCAGCCTGATCCTAATACTCCCTTTTGTATAGCCTTAACCCTAAGACCCCACTCCCCACAGCCTGACCATAATCCTCCCTTCCTAACACTAAAAGTCCCCGGAGAGGTTACTCACCTCTCTGGAGCTGTCAGTGGTGGGTGTGTCAGGTCCTATGCGAAAATGAATGCGTGAGTATCGTGAGTATTTATGCTGTCTCTAATTTGGAAAGGAGGCAATTGTTGCGAGAACTGCAACCGCTTAAAGTAGATATTTAAGATAAATGCAGTTTCCTGTTCATTACTATAGGTGAAACTCGAAAAATTTGAATATCGTTCAAAAGTTCATTTATTTCACTCATTCAACTTAAAAGATGAAACTAATATATTATATAGACTCGTTACATGCAAAATAAGATATTTCAAGCCTTTATTTGTATTAATTTTGATGGTTATGGCTTATAGCTTATGAAAACCCCAAAATCTAAATCTCACAAAATTAGAAAAATGTGACAAGGTTCAATATTGTAGACTCAAAGCGTCACACTCCAATCAGCAAATTCTTCCAAACACCTGCAAAGGATTCCTGAGCCTTTATATGATCTCTCAGTCTGGATCAGTAGAACTTACAATCATGGGGAAGACTGCTGACCTGACAGTTGTGCAGAAAAGCATTATTGACACCCTCCACAAGGAGGGAAAGCCTCAAAAGGAAATTGCAAAAGAAGATGGATGTTCTCAAAGTGCTGTATCAAAGAACATTAATATAAAGGTAAGTGGAAAGCAAAGTGTGGAAGAAAAAGGTGCACAAGCAGCAGAAATGACCGCTGCCTGGAGAGGATTGTCAGGAAAAGACCATTCAAAAGTGTGGGGGAGCTGCGCAAGGTGTGGCCTGAAGCTGGAGTTAGTGCATCAAGAGCCACCACACCCAGACAGATCCTGGACATGGGCTTCAAATGTCGTATTCCTCTTGTCAATCCACTCCTGAACAAAAAACAACGTCAGAAACATCTTACCTGGGCTAAAGAAAGGAAACCAAGGTTCCAGAGTCTGGTGGAAGAATGGAGAGGCACACAATACAAGATGCTTGAAGTCCAGTGTGAAGTTTCCATACCACCTCAGCAGTGCCACAGGCTAATAGCATCCATGCCACACCGCACCGCATTGAGGCAGTAATTTCTGCAAAAGGGGCCAAAACCAAGTACTGAGTAGATATGCATGATTATACTTTTCAGAGGGCTGACATTTCTGTATTTAAAAACCTTTTTTTTATTTTTTTCATGTAATATTCTAATTTTGAGAAATTTTGCTTTTGGGGTTCTCATAAGCTCTAAGCTATAAGCACCAAAATTAAAACCAATAAACACTTTGCATGTAACGAGTCTATATAATATATTAGTTTCATCTTTTAAGTTGAATTACTGAAATAAATGAACTTTTGAACGATATTCTATTCTATTCTAATTTTTCGAGTTTCACCCGTATACCTAATATGCCTAAAAGAAATGAAATACTCTTTAAATCCAAATACTAATTAGTATTTAAATCATAGATACATGTGATGTACCATTAAATTGAAATATAAAAATTTTAAAATAGCCTATACCAAATTTCTAGCACTTTGTTTCTTATCTGTCAGTTGAACAGCATAAAGAGAGATTTAAGAGTAGATCAGACACTTAAGTGTCTCCTTGTAACTAGTCTAATAAGTTAGCACAGAGTATCTGTGACAAATATTGACATACCTTGCATTAAAAGGAGTTCAGGTTGCAATATGAGTTCCATAGTAAGTGTAAGCCTTAACAGCACTGAAGGGTATTTGTCTTTAATAAGAGTTTGCTTCTTTATTTCAAGTGGACATTAATGCAGGTGAAAATGGATTTTGGAGAAAAAAAATTGATCCTTTCAAAAACCCATTTTTTTGCCTGAGTATGTTTGTATTTTACTAAGAATACTTTCATACCAAGCCTTTCATTGTAAATTTGTACATTTCTTTTCCCACTTTGTATCTGTGTTTTCAGTCATAATTATGATGCTCACGGGACATATTCAGCAAATCGCAGGTTTTAGACAAATGTATTTCTCTGCCACATTTTGCAAATATCAGATTGCATCCTACCCTTGGTGAGCAGAATGAGGACAATTCTGATGAGATGCACTGTACAAAAGTGTAAATGTCACATCACAATCCAGTCTTTTAAACAAACTCAACATATTTAAAGCTCTATATTCATCTAAAAGCATGAGTTTCTTTTTAAACGTACAGGATGAGAACCCTTAACTAAAATAGGGGTGAAGAAAATATCAAATCCTTTTGCAAGCCTAAACAGACATGTAACCCATTGTACCCTTACTAATGGACCTGATGCAGAGTCAATGCATATGCCTGTTTTCTGTGTATTTTGTTTGCAATATGCATACAAGACCTGAAAATGTATTTTACCTTCCCTTCCACCTTCCAACATGCTCTTGTCTCCCCTGTTCTCAAAAATGCAATCTTGACCCCACCTGAACCTCAAACTACTGACATATAGAGATAAATACTTATCTCTGACTCTCCCTAAAGCTAATTTCAAATCCCATATTCTAGCTGTATACTGAAGCAGGGTTAGAGAGAGCTGACTGTGTGCAGAAAAAAGACTGACAGTGTCAGAGTGAGATTTGGCAACAAGGAAATTACCACTGACACTTGTGACGATACAGTTTAGTTACACACTGACTGTGCCATGACACATTGGAACACAACATAACTACATAGACACAAGACAAGAAAAATGAAAAGAACTCAAAGTAAAGGAGAACCACAGTTTCATTTCACAAGCAGCAATTTATTAACATTATTGTATTTTGGTATCTATTTAGAAAAGAGAGAGAAAAGAAGATGAAGAACGTATGACAGTTTCAGACACAGTTTCATTAATAATTGACAAATCTCAGGCAACAGTCAAATCTGTAAACCCACTTGATTTTCACAGACAACACCCATTTTATAAGGTCCTGAAACTACTGCTGAGTCAAACACCAGTTGTGCACTTACTTGATTTTGATGATATCCATGCCGGTCAAAGTGAGACTAGCGTGATCTCCTGCTGCAGCCCAATCAACTGCTTCATCATGTAACGTGATTCCTGGAAATGAGTAAGATCAGAACCTAATTGCTGGATGCTAGAAAAACGTTGTCTTCTCTGGGTCAAATGTGCTACTGACTCATCATATTTCAGTTATGGTGTTCAATGTTTTTTGCAAATACAAAACAATAGATACCATGGCATTATGGGACAGAAACATATTACAAAGACTTGTTTCTAAGATGAAAATAATATACAATTAGAAGCCAAAGAATTAGAATAGAGACTGTTGTCAGATGCATCAAATGTTGACATGAGTGACTGCCACATGCAAGGTGCATAGAGCCTTAATATAAGTACTGGTAGAAATTTGCTGAACAATTCGAGGAAAATAACTAGTAATATGTCATGTGATTCCTGGAATCGAGGCAGATTAGAACTTCAATGCAGGATGCTAGAAGGACAGTATCTTCTCTAACCCCAAAGTGCTACTGACTCTCCATATTTCAGTGGAGTAAGAATGTATTTGGTCTTTTGCTTAATAGTGATGTTTTTAACCTTTCCCACATACAGCCTTAAAACTGGCTCCACAAAAGTGTAAACAGAGGTTGTAAGGACAACATGAAAAACTACACAACACAAACTTTAAAAAAAGGTTACAAATGGAAAATAGCGGTTAAGCCAACGAAACATTTTGGCAGCAGACAAGTACAGACATGAGTACGAGCAACTGATGTTGTTCATTTAAAGGGACAACAAAAGACAATAAGAATAATGATTTTAAGCATAATAATGAATAATGGGTGTATGGTATACAAAATCTTTGTAAACATAAGTTCCTTAAACAAAACAAGGACAAGTGTCTTCTCAGTTTAAAAAAGTCAGTCCTTATTAATAACAGATATGTTAAAACCATGATATACTGTCAATCCCATGCGGTTAATTTACATACAATAACTGGAGAATGTGTAGCTCATTTTAATTAGTCTAAATGATCACTTACAATTTAAAATCATTAGTAAAAGTAAGTTAGCAATTGTGATCTTGATTAGACTAAGCACATTGAATAATTAATATAATTTAATGCTAGATGATATACAAATGAAAAAATAAAAAAAAATATATTTTTTGCCAACTTGCTCTGGGAACAAGCATTGCAATTTTTGCAAGGGTCATCACTACATATACCTTCAGACCATCCACACACTAACCCACCCATCTTTATTGTGCAGCAGTGAAAAAATAAACACTGCCCACCCTCCTTTTAGTCTTCTTAAAATAAATCCATTGGAGCTTTTTAACTGAAGAAGGAGGAGAAGAATTAGTATTTAGAATACTGAAGCCATCTAATTAATGGCTGGTCCACTTGAAAAAGGAATATGCTTCACTGACTGCTATCACTACTACACTCAACAGAGGGTGCTACAACCACATGATTGATCACTAACACCCTGAAATACTACCAACTCTGTACACAACACAAACATTTCACAGGGAGACATACTGTAGATGACTGTGGCTCATCAAAATAAGTTGTAGTGGCAACAAATGTGCATGAAAAAGCTCTGTGGAAAGACGAACTTCCAAACAAAAAGTCTGACGTTATTTTATCTTTATTTTAAGTTTGTGTATTAGAAAGTGGTTGATTAACAGTCCAGAGAAAATATAGTACTAGAAAATTCTAGATAGGCTGCAGTCATTGCAGACAAGCAATTTCAAATCCTTGTGTACAATTTTGCAGAGGGCTTGAAAGGTACAAATGCTGCAGAGAACAAGGACACACAACAGAAGCAGATATGATAGCAGGGGTATTTAAAGGGAGAGTAAAACACGTTTAACTTTCCCACTGTTGTGCTTGAATGCTAATGGGTCAGGATGTCATCTGGCAGAGCACACACAATCATTTATCAATGGCTTACTGTCTTTGCCAAATTCTTGAAAGCTGAACATTTCCTCAATTCTGAAGAACATGAAAAAAATGGAAGCAATATCCCTAACAATTTAATTAATTTTTGAGGAAAACATCAGCCCTCAACAACTCTCCCCTGTCACCAAACCATCATAAAATTTCTTCATTCCATCCTATGACAAGCGACGAAATTCACTCTAATAATATCCTCACCACCCTCAACATGCCCTGCGGACCCCATTCACTTACATCTTCTCAAACACCCCTCTCCCACTTCCATCTTGCCTAGCTATTTAACTTTTCCCTCTCATCCGGTATCCTCCATTCCTCTTTCATCAAGCATGCCCTTGTCTCTCCCATTCTCTACAAAAAAAAAATTATCTGGACCCTACATCCCCCTCCAGATACCGACCTATATCCCTTCTCCCATACACCTCCAAATTTCTTGAGCGCTTAGTCTACCAACGTCTCATCAGCTTCCTTACTGAAAACTTTCACCTGGAGCTCCTCCAATCTGGTTTTCAGCCCCTTCATTCCCCAGAGACCGCCCTTACCAAAATGACCAATTATCTGCCAAATTTAAGGGCCACTACTTCATCTTCATCCTTCTTAATCTGATGGCTGCTGTTAACCATCCTCTTCTGCTTCAAACCCTCTGCTCTCTTGGTCTCACTGACACTACTCGCTCCTGATTTTCCTCCTCTCTCTCTGACTGCATCTTCTCTGTTTCCACCCCTAGCTCAACCTCCCCGTCCTCTCCACTCCCTGTTGTTGTCTCCCAGGGCTCTGCCCTTGGCCCCATCCTCTCCCCTCAAGTTTGCTGCCTAGGTGTCATCCTTGACTTCTCACTTTCCTTTATACCTCACATCCGTGCTCTCTCTCATTCTTGCCATTTCCACCTATGCAACATTGCACACATCCATCCCTTCCTCATCAATGAAGCTACCAAAACCTTCATCCACTCTCTAGTCATATCATGTCTTGACTACTGTAACCTCCTCCTCGTTGGTCTCCCGTTCACCGGTCTTTCCCCCCTTCAATCCCTACTCGGCTCATCTTCCTCTCACACCACTCTACCTCGGCCTCTCCTTTACGTTAAACCCTTCACTGGCTTCCTTTCTGCTTCAAACCTCTCTTTAAACACCTTACCCTCACCTTAGGTCATCTCCTCATTCACTAAATCCTACCTCTATTCCCTCATAGCCATGCACACCCCTTCCCACCCTCTCCGTTCTGTTAACCACCACTGTCTGACCTACCTACTGATCACATTTCACGCCTGTGTCCAGGACTTTTCCTGTGCTGCACCTCTGCACTACTTGTCCACCTCTACTAGCCTTATACCCCGTCCCCACCTGGTGGCTGCCTCTCAACCTCTCAATGCTCTCTATCCCCTCCTCCCTGATCTGCCAAGCTTGACACCTCACATTTTGCCTTGCTGTCTGTGCTTGCTTCACTTTATTGTATTTTTGAGATATTTTTATATTTATATTGTATTTTATTATGTACTATGCTGTCCATCCTTACCCTGTAGGTCTGTACTGTATTTTGTTGTTGTATTTTGTGCGGCACTGCAGACACCTTGTGGCGCCTTATAAATAAGCAATAATAATAATAATAATAATAATAATCAGAACGCAGCCAACCAATGATGCAATCTTATGCAGAAGTTTTTTACCAGATGTGGGATGGGCCCAATCACCATGTGCAAGAGATACGGATCGTAGGTGGGGATAGGAATAGTAATGGTAAAGTAAGGGCTTTCCAAAGCCCTTACGTACGCTCACCCATTCTGGACTTGGCCTTCCGCATGTAGCACCTAAAAGAGGGGTTTCGCACATGGAAGGTTCATATGTGCGAGGAGAGTGCACATACGGAATCTTGGACAGCAAATTCCATGCTTAGCCTCCGTTGTAGAAGTTAACTTACAGAATCTGCACTAAATTCTGGATTTAGTCCATTTTTACCATGTGATTTTATATCTAAACAAATTTACATCTACAGTATGGTGTGTGTTAAGGTTCCTAATTATATTTCATCCACTTAATAACTAATAAGGGCTATAAAGGGCTATAACGGAAAGACATTTCTTAAAACAGTTTTAAATCCGTAATATGGCAGACAGTGGCTATGGCTTTTCTTTAAAGCATTTTTAAACACAACTCTATTGTAGTAATTTTAAGGTTCTTTAATGCTGCTTTCAGATCACCGCCGACAAAAAGCTGGGTTATTCAAGTTCCTGGACGCAGGTCTGCCCTGACGGTGTAGGGTGATGAAAGGCTTCCAGGGATAGCAATAGTACACAAATCTCCAATCATTTTTGTTTGAGTGAGACTCAGGTCCAGGCAGAGGGGACTTTTCACATCACCACCAAAAACCCGGGTTTCAGCTGAGACCTGGGTGGATTTTTAGTGGTGATGTGAAAGATGTATAAGACTAATTGTAATAATTGTATAGAATGTACCCTGTTCTTCTTTTAACTAATAAATAAAATTATTTCAATGAATTGAATTTAAAACATCCTAGTTAAAGCATAATAAGCAGTGTTCATATGTCAGAATGAGCTTCTGTAATATGATTTTTTCCTCCAAAGTCTCCACTTCTATTGCATTGAAAACGGACAAAACACATTTACAGCAAAAAGTGCAATATGTGACCAAAAAAACAACAACAACAAAACAACTTTTCAAACTATGTTTATTAAAAACAGAAGCAAAAGGGAACAAATCACTACATAAACACATTTAATGAGTTCTATTAATTGTAATGCTGATTCTGTTATTTACCAACACAGCTCTCTTTGTGATCTTATTTTACAGTATTTAGGACATTACATTTGCGGAAAATACAATATTAAAAAAACAAATCATGTAAACACTGCAGCATCATTATGGAAAATGTTATATCATTGTAGCAGTAGGCTCACCATGTGTATGGCTAGAGCTTATAACTTTCTGTAAAGGAATATTTATATAATGCATGTAGTTCTATACTTCCAAATTTGTTTAGAGGAATATTGCCTGTATAGTTAGTTGACATGTATTATCCTTGGGTTGATTGGGGAGTTGCTCATAGTCCATTTGAATCTATTAGTTATATTTTGTTAAGCCAATTGTATTTTAATTTCTCAGTGACTATTTCGAAATCAGCTCAGCAATAAACAAGATTGGACCTGAATATACAAACATTGATCAAAGAGGACCTTGCTTGCATATATAATTAAAGGACAAAAATGACATGAATATGAGTGGCAGGTACTGCTAAATTGTCAAGTCAGTTTACAAGGATAAAACTTCTAAGTGGCAATATAGCAATATGATCCAATGGCTTAATGGTAAGAGGACTGAATAATTATAGCAAGAAAACAATGTGCATAGGGATGGTATTTGGGTAATATAGATGTTTATTAATTCTAAATTAATTCTATACAATAAGGTTTATGCTTAAAAAGGTGGTGCTTGGAACAGTGCATTTTTTATTTGGTAGTATATTTGTAGAGAAAATTTGAAAGAAGAAGACAGTGGACTATAGAGCAGGCTCATTTGCCTGTGAATACAAGAATAGAGGCACCTTTGAACAACAGCACTTGTTCACTTAATCCACTAATGTCTGAATTGTTAGTTTACCACTACACATGGATCTGGTCCACCAGCATGGGACAAAAAGGGTCTTGAAATAGTTATCAGTTGGTAGAAATTGTAAAAAAAACTGTATAACAAAAAAAAATATAGATAGAAATTAACTGAAGAAGAATTATTAACAAGTGCTCTAAATGCACAATGGAAGGCAAATGGTACATGCCAAGCATTCAATGAAATTTGTCTAACCAATGCTTTGTCTTTCAGTAATAGCAGTAGAATAGTGTGGTTTTGTTGTAACTTTCTTCTATAATAATAATTATCTTGCAAATTTCAATCCATATGGAGAGGAGGCAATAGACACAGAGGAAAAATGGAAGGTGGAAAAACTGGAAAGCACATTGTATGTGATTTGGCAAGACATCATATGGGAGCGCAATTGTTATCTTGTTGTAAAAATACTGTACATGAAGTTTCATTTTCTCTTTTTCCTGTTGGTATCGGGGAGTGCTGTATCCTTGACTGAAGTTGAACCATCTGTTAAAAAGATATGGAAACAGAAATTGAATAATATAAATGATCTAGCAAGACAGCATAAATGTGAGTGTAAGTGTGTAACTTATAGTAGAAACTTATTTACCAACACAGCTCTCTTTGTGATCTTATTTTACAGTATTTAGGACATTACATTTGCGGAAAATACAACATTAAGGGATCCAAGTCGAACTGAGTCATGCCTAGGTTCCTCCCACCAAATTCAAATTTGTAATTGAGGCAAAACACCATTTTCACAAAAAATTTGGATCTTTCGAGGTTTGTATTTCCTGCTTCCTGTCTGTGACAGGAAGCATCACGACTATGATAAGCCAATCATGGAGTGCTGAACATAAAAGCAGGCTTGTGAAGACTTTTTTTTTGGTAAACAAATACAACTTTATTGAGTGGAAAAACCAAACAGAATGCCTGGGATGAGTGATATCAGGGGTGCAACTATAGTGGGTGCTAGGAGTGCAGTTGCTATGGGGCCACCATCCCCCCTGCACTTATCTTTAATCTAATCCACCCTATGATCAGCTCCCCTGCAGCACCGCTGAAGAAACAGTGCTCACATGCCATTGCTGGAGCTACACACAAGGTAAGAAAGATCACCCAAACAGACCATTCAAAACACGCTCCATAATGAGTGTTACGAACTAATATTAAATAAGCAAGATAATTAATAAAGACTATTTAGAACACAACATAATGGGAGGTCAACAATTGAATATTAGAGGGAAGGAGATTACATATATATATATAGGAATAAAGGGGACAGCCAACCCAGGAGAACCTTAGGACTTAGAGTCAACCCCAGGATACAGAAAAGGGCTTCGAGAGTATCAAAAAGATCCAGGCATGGGGGCACCATGAAACCCATACCACGGCTCCCAGACTTTGTGAAATTTAAGAACTGTGTTATCTTGGAGACTGGTAATGTATTCCATGTTAGACACAAACCAGATACGGTTAACTAATTTGTGTTGTGAAGGGGGATTAGGATTTTTCCAGTTACGGGCTATTTGCAATTTGGCAGCGCAACAAATGTGGAGTATAAGCTTATCAGTGCACTTGTCAATTTCCTCAATAGGGGCACATAAAAGCATATTAAGGGGTGTTAGATTGACATTGCTTCCTAAAACAGCAGCAATAAGTGAACTGACCTCGGCCCAGTATGGCACAACAGTGGGACACGACCACCAAACATGCAAGAATGATCCAATGTTTCCACACCCCCCCAACACAAATTAGATGCCTCAGGGTGTATGCAATGTATTCTGTCGGGGGTCAGATACCATCTAGTTTAGACCTTGTAAGAGGTCTCTCGAACGGCCACACTGATGGAACATTTAGCAACCCTTGTGCGAATATCCTCCCAATCCTCTGATGTCAAAGAGATGCCCAGGTCTGTTTCCCAATGGGCTTCATGTATGTCCACATCATTCGTTTCTGAAGACAAACAGGAGTAATATAGTTGGGAGATTGAACCCTGGATGTTGGGAGATTCCAAACATACAAAACCAAGGGGGTATATATATATATATA
>WWET01003073.1:55514-68750 GCA_011038615.1 Limnodynastes dumerilii | reverse complement strand
ATTCCACATCTGATGAGTGTAGTAGTAGTGTGAATTTAAATAGTCTCAGGAGATAATCTCCAGGTGTTTATTGAAAGTATTATTGAATCAATTTTAAACAATTTTATTGTTACTTGTTCTATTTAATTAATGTTGTTTTAGTGTTTAGAATAAAATATGTGTTTTTGACCTTTATGCCAGTGTTGGTGTTCATTAATGCCACTCACTATTCCTATATATATTTTTTGGCTAGTTTTTCAGTGTATTCTAACCTATATTAGCGCTGTCTATTAGATTCCAAACATAGCCTTTCAAATTGGGTGAGTGGTCTAGGAGAACCCCCTACACTAGAGTAACTGGAGCTAATAAAGTGACGCATCTGTAAATATTGGTAAAATCGTTTGTGAGAGAGATTATGTTTCTCCTGTAATTCTGAAAAAGAGATCGGTACTGAATTTTTCATAATGTATTGGAACTGTGTAACGCCAATTGCAGTCCAAGTTTTAACAGTTTCCTTCTCGTTGCCCGAGCTAAATTCTGGGTGATTCCATATTGGCGTAAGAGGAGACGGGTAAGAAGATAGTTTTATGTTTTTATTTTTACGATCCCAGGTATCTAAGGTAAGTATAACTGTTGGAACATTTGATACAGAGGGAGGACATAACATAGGTGAAAGCCATGAAATAGAGTTAATTGAACTAGAATCCAAAAGTGCTTCCTCTAATTCAACCCAGCGTTTAATGTGTGGGGGAGAGTGCCAGGCCATTAGTTGGCTAAGTCTTGCAGCTTGATAGTACCTCGAGAATAGGGGGACCCCCAAACCTCCAGCTACCGCACTTCTAGCTAGTACATCTTGTCGAACCCTAGGCTTAGTGTGATTCCAAATAAATTTATTGCAAAGGGCTTGGCTGTGATTAAGGGTCTGGGCAGGGACCCGCACTGGTAATGTCTGGAATAAATATAATATCCTAGGGAGGATATTCATCTTAATGACGTTTACTCTCCCTATCCAAGAGATACACATTTTAGTCCAGCGAGCAAGATCCTGTTCTATTTGGTGGAGGAGCGGAGTATAATTGAACTTAAACAACTGATAATAGGATTTTGTGATTTGAACCCCCAGGTATCTAATAAAGTCAACTTTCCAATTAAAATCAAAGTTTAAGCGCAGTAAATTTTTAAGTGATTCTGGTAGGTAAAATGGTAGTGCTTCTGATTTGTTAGTATTAACTTTATAACTGGACATGGCCCTGTATTCCGACAATTCACTAAATAAATTTGGCAAAGACGTGAGAGGTTTGGCCACTGTCACCAAAACATCATCAGCGAAAAGTGCAATTTTGTACTCATTGGGGGTGATTCAGAGATGCGACTGCGAAGAGATCGCAAATATACTCAACTAAGTTCAGATCTTAGCAGGTTACAACCCACTGCATAAACAGTCACTCCCCTTGCAAACAGCGTCAGATCTTAAAGTTAGACCACCATTGACTAACCCTAACTCTGCGCTGTCATTTGGGATCTTAAGGGAAGTAGTTGCGGTTATTTGAAATCCTAAGTGAATGCCCGCGCCCACTTTCCCTTATCTCCCTGCCTCCCCCGCCCATTTCCATGCAAATCCTTCAGATCTTAAACTTCCGCAGCACTTAAGATCTTAAGTGCTTGCGATCGATTCACAGGTCCGCGCTTAGCGAATTTAAGATCCTAACCTCTACGTAGACGGCGTTGCACTATTACTACGCATGCGCATTGATGCAAATTTTCGAAGATCCTAAATATACGCACCTAAGTAGCGATAAAATCGCATCTCTGAATCAGGCCCATTATTACCCACCCGAATGCCGTTGATGTCTGGATTATTTCAAATTTTACAAGCAAGAGGCTCAATGACAAGAGCGAAAATTTAAGGCGATAAGGGGCACCCCTGACGTGTCCTGTTGGTTATTTTAAAGGAGTTTGAAATTACCCCATTAGATAACACTGTAGCAGATGGGCTATGATAAAGAGCCAGGAGAGCATGCAGAAAAGCACCTCCGAAACCAAACTGTTGCAAAGCAAGTTTCATAAAAGGCCAGGACACCCTGTCAAAGGCCTTCTCTGCATCCAGAGCAAGCACCAGAGAAGGGACAACAGATCTATTTATATAGTGGATAGTATCCATGGTACGTCTTGTGTTATCTAGTGCTTGTCTGGACAAAACAAAGCCAACCTGGTCAGGGTGTAAAAGTTCCGGGAGGAGTGGATTTAGACGATTAGCTAGGATCTTAGCAAATAATTTCAAGTCTGTATTTAATAGGGAAATAGGTCTATAGTTTGTGCTATCTAATGGGTCTTTACCCGGCTTAGGGATCACCGTTATTCTGGCTCTAGTGGAATCAGGATGGAAATGTTTCCCCTCTAATATGGAATTAGAGGTCAATTTTAGATAAGGGAGTAGAGTATTAGCAAAGGTCTTATAATAAGACATCGGGAAACCATCAGGTCCCGGTGCCTTCGAGGGTTTTTGGGAAGCCAAAGCACTTTTAATTTCTTCCTCTTCTATGTTCAAGCACAGCTACCCAGTTTCTATGGGTACCCAGGGTACTCTAACTTCACAACCATGGTCAAAGCAAAAAATTAAATAAGAATTTGCATCTTTCTTGTGTACAATCAAGCTGTTTCCCATAGAAACTGGACTTGTGCAACACAATAAGACCCTACTTTTTCTCTTTCTTTTCTCTTTTATTTTGATACTCAACTGTACTACTCTTGCTACATCATGCTAACCTTCAAACTGATGTGAATAATCTGTGACACTTCATTGTAATTTCAGATGCACTCACTTTTCACTATTGACAAAGTCTGACATATTTTTCTTAAAGCAGGCAAACAAAAGATTAAGTAAAGAAGGCTCTATGGGCCTGATCCTGAGCTACGGCCTCCGTCGCTAGCACGGCGGCCGTAGCTCTAATGCGCATGCGCCGGGCAGATGTAGGGGGGAGTCAGCGATGTAACGCTGAGCGTTAGGACGCTCAGCGCTACATCGTAGCTCAGGATCAGGCCCTATGTCACAATCTGATAAACATGTTAATAAAGATTCATAAGTTTTATTGTCATCTTAACTGCCAACTGCCACTTCTTACTGAGTCAAGAATTTCATGTGTTTGATTCAGGAACTTTCCTTTCTTTGTGCAAGTCATCAATTTATATAAAGTAAATACTGCAGTGGTAGCTACAATTTGCTTGTAGCGTGGAGGGGAAACATTTAATATTAGCAGCACTTGAAAATAATTATATATAAATAACACACTACAAATAGAACTAATGAGGGTTGTATATGTTTAGTTCTTCTTCTTGGTATCTGATAAGGTATTAATGAATCTCTCTCATACAGAGAAAACATTTTTTGTTAACCAGTCCAATGTGCAATAAAAAGAAAAGTTTTTTTGTAAACAGGGATAGAGAGGGGGAGTTGGAGTCCATTGTTGTAAAATGCAGTTCTCACCTACCAAAGATAAGAGTAAGAGGAGGGAGGGAAGAAGATAAGAGTTGTAGCTAATGTGCAGAAGGTCTTTGGCAAAAAATTGCTGTTTTAGAAATAGAGACAGCTGAAAGCTCAGGGTTACACTCTGGGGCAGTGAGGGTTAGGGTTAGGCTCTGGGGAAGGGAGGAATAGGGTTAGGGTCATGGAAGAGGAGGGTTAGGATCAGCCTGCAGGTATTGGAGTGTAAATTTAGGCTGCGAGGATGAGATACTTAGGGTCAGGCTGCGGGGAGGGGAGTATTAGGGTTAGGCTACAGGGAGAGGAGTCTTGGGGTTAGGTTGTGGGGAAGGGAATCTTAGGGTTAGGCTATGGGGAAGGGAGAGTTAGGGTCATGGAAGGGGAGGGTTAAGGTAAGGATTAGGGAAAAGGTTGGGGTTAGATTTTATATTTACCATTTCGATTTCCCAGCCAGTTCAGAACTTGATGGGAATGAACGGCCCTTTCGAAATCGGAACTTTCTCATCAATGATCCACACCCGTAAAGACTGAAAAGTCACATCCTATCACACTGTATTTAGATGATAACCATGTTATTTTACAAAACTTAAATTGTTCAAATTTAACAATGGTCCATGTAAGCTTATCAACACCAGTTTACTCTGTAGGTTATGTACTGTATGTACAGTCAGGCAGCTCTTTCAGTCATCACAGGAGAGCATTAAATATTTTACGGTTGCTACAGCAATGATAGTTTATCACAGTCTTGGTAGAATCTGAATTAGTTACGGGTTCTGAGGGGTGTGTAGGACAACGGATGTTGAAGAGGAAGCTGGGAGACCAGAGATGATGCTTGCGCATAAGAACAAGGCTGGACTAGATTAGCACAGGCAACCTTGACTGGATTAGCACAGGCAGGCTGGACTGGATTAGCACAGGCAGGCTGGACTGGATTAGCGCAGACAGGCTGGACTGGATTAGCACAGGCAGGCTAGACTGAATTACTCCAGAGACTGGACTGGACAGTGGAATGCTGGAGAGCAGGCAGGTAATAGAGTTGCAGGTAATGCTGGAAGCAGTAGTGTGGGTGACGCTGCAGGCAGTAATGTGGGTGACGCTGCAGGCAGTAGTGTAGGTGAGGCTGCAGGCAGTAGTGCGGGTGAGGCTGCAGGCAGTAGTGCCGGTGAGGCTGCAGGCAGTAGTGCAGGTAATGCTGGGGTGGGTAGTAAGTCAGACTGAACTGGATGCAAGGTAGGTTGGAACAAGGCACCTTGAGTAACCAAGTTGTTTTGGCACTGAAGGATCAGTGCACAGGGTTTATATAACCTGCCCAGTGCACAGATTGGCTGGAGGGATCATGTGTGCTGTAGAGGAGTATCTGAGTGGCTGCTGGGAATCACCTGACAGGAGGCAAGATGGCGACGTCCATGCACCAGAGGATAGTGGTGAAGGTGCCCAATTCCCAGACACTATGCTGCAATGGACACTGTACAGGAGGCTGCCACTATTAGAAGCGGCACCTCTGGAGGGCTGGAGAGCGGACATGATGTGGGAGAGCCGTTGACAGATGGCTCCTGGTCCGGTAAGTACGGCGGCGTCTGCCACCAGACGTGACACAGTTGACAGCACAAAGGCTGTTGTATCATTATCGTTGTAAAAAAAAGTATTAGAAAAGAAATAAAATCATTTTTTTATTGTCATACCTTGCTTCTGCTCCTGCCTGCGCTCTTTCCTGCTCTGTCCATCTTCTCTCCTGCACTGTGTTCCCACTTTCTCTTCCTGAAAAGGGATGAACATTTAACCCTGATAGTAAATCTTTCATGCATTTATACAGTATTATAAGGATCATAGTTTTAATTCACTGTAACATCAAATGCTATAACCATTCTCTGTTTGTTGTAAAGTATCCAAGTTGTTACAGCATGCATATAGCAATATTTTAAATCTCTTTCCATATTCCTTCCTATATGCAGATCTACGTGTTTTCTGGAATTTATGTTCTTAAGATGGAAAAATTAAGGTGGTGTCTGGCACTAAGAAGTCAGTTTGTGCAGTTGGAGTAGATAAAAATCACCTACATGAATGTCTAGATGATATGTCCCAGAGTTAATAATCTTTTGTTATTGAATAACAATAATATTGAATATTATAGTTTTTTTGTAAGCACTTATGTTAGTTTTAAATAGTCAGAGCAGTAAAGAAAATTGTGTTTTTACATTGGAACTTGGCTAATGTTGGGGCACATGTTGCAGCTGGTATAGAGGCTTTAAGGTGTGGGGGAGGAACCCTGAGGTGGTCATCCATGGTTGTTATTTCACCTCCCAAACAGGGCCAGCTCAAAGCAGTAAGCAGAGGCATGTGCTGCAGAGGGTTGCCGGGGCATAGAGGCGCCCTCCCTGCTCCGCTGCACCAGACCTCTTTGAGCTATATAAGTGTTTTTCACTGCCTGTTCTACTATATAGTCAATCCACCCTGCCCCCCACATTCAGCTTCTCCCGAGTGGCTAACATAATGGGCATGGTGCTGCTTCTGACAGCCATACAGAGTACAAAAGAAGAGAAGAGGAGATTTTGGCGGTGGATCATCAATAAGGTAAGATCTGTTTTATTCTGCTTTTATACTATGCAAATTTGTTTGTGTTTATGTGTGTGTGTGTGTTTTGGAATTTTGGAGCACTGAAATTGTTGTTTTTCAGTGTCTATTTATCTATAGTTCTTTTCATTAGAATTCCAGGAGTGTGTGCTGCTATAGGTATAGTTCAGTTTTTAGTATTGACTAAAATATGTTTTCTTTTATTGTGCTTATAAGAATATACTTTGGGCCCGATTCAATTACCTAAAAATCGTTTGCCGGCGTATTTTTAAAGCTATTTTTTTTTAAATTACAGGCGATATTTTTTTTTCCTATTCAATAATTTTTTTGCATAAAAAATACGCAGTTTTTTTACCGATAGCGTTAATTAAAAATCCACCCCTATGAGAGGTGCGGATTTTTAACGCTGCCCTATCTTGTGCCCCAACAGGGCATGCTGATGCTTGTAGAACTACAAACATCAGCATGCCCATGGATGCCGCATGCCCTGCCAGACAGGGACCGCTGCGCAGGTGCCTAGGTAAAAAAAAAAAAAACCTTCTCTGAACGTCGTAAATCACCTTCTGCTAGCAGGAAGTACCCGGTGCTAATGACAGGTTATTAGCAAGTCTGAAATATCGTGAGAACGTTATTTCAGACACTGGCCAATAAACCTTTCATTATCGCCGGGTACTTCCTGCTAGCAGGAGGTGATTTGCGACGTTCAGAGAAGGTTTTTTTTTTTGCCAATAACCTGTCATTAGCGCCAGGTACTTCCTGCTAGCAGGAGGTGGTTTACGACGTTCTAAGTAGGTATTTTTTTTTTCTGCGTTAAATTTTTTTACCGCTGGCTGCTGTTTTAGCGCAGCGGTAAAAAAATAATGGAATATGCAAATTTTTAACGTTCAATTGCCGGCGAAGGCGTCGTATTTTTTCCGATGCAATCTTTTTTAAAACTTCGCCGGCAATTGAATCGGGCCCTTTGTGTTTTATGATACTTACATAGATGCTGCAATATGTGACAGTTGTTGCTGTTTTAAATTTAACAAAGGAGGGTTTGCAGGGGGGCGCCAAACGGGTGTGGGTCCCCATAGAGAATGGCCCTATTTCAAAAGGGCCGCTAGCTCCCAGCCAGTTACGAAATAGCTGGGATATCGATTGCTTATGCCTCGATGAGGGCCCAGCAACTCATTTCTCCTGATCTCCTCTGCTTTACCTAGCTGCAACCCCGCCACCATTATCTTCCAATTTGTGTCGTTTTTCATATTTGCTGTGTTACCATCTACAGAAACTTTGGAAACTTATACATGAAGTTTACAAAGCTACTGAAAATGTATAAATCAGGCCTTAATGGTACAAGATAAATAATCTAATTTAAATAAGTAAATACTTTCTTTTTAAGAAGAAAATCTAACTTTTTTACAATGCTGGAATCATTACAAATAGAATGTCTACTCATATCAATCATGAGTAAAAATGAATTTCTTTAGAAAGTTAATTAACGGTGTTCATTTTACTCTTGAGACTTGAGCATTATGTGTATTATGACTTGCAGTACCTAACAACATTAGAAAAAGCAATTAGTTAGAGCAAATCTTATTGTCTGCTTATTAAAACATACAATTGTACTAAAGCAGATTGCTTAGCTAGCGGAATGTGTCAGATTCACTTTTTAACTCAAGGCTCTGTAATTATCATGAATTTGTTACATTTTTGTAAAAATGTGCAAGATTTATGAAAAACAAATTGCAATCAACAAGAAACCATTAGATACAACTATAGGTTTGATCATTTACATATTAGATTAGAAAAGTAAAACTATCTTTTCCCTTTTTTTTTTTTATGTGTGCCCACCTGCCAGGCATTTTAATGTATTGATTTATAATTACCACTGTTTTGACAAACACAAATGAGGCTGTGTAATTGTTTTTATAGTTGTTGCAAATTCAGTTACATGCAGGAAGGTCTGAAGGGATTTTGGGATTAATGTGAGAATTAATGAATGTGAATGGTTTAAGGGCTAATGACTTTGGTGTATTGTGATGGGCATGTTTCTGATGCTGGTGGTGGTGACCAGCTCAGTTTTGCAGGTAAAGGGTCATCTTAGCGTGCCAGAGGAGAAGGAGCATATGTCTAAAGTAGTAAAAGAAGAAAGCCTGTATATGGATATATGGTAAAATTATTCAAATTATCTCTAGTTCTGGAGAGGAAAAGTAAATAATAGAGATGGACTGGAGAAAGGAATGATCATTACAGTGGGTGGAAAAATAAGTTAAAACAGAAAATTCTAAATAGGAAATGAAAGGAAAAATGAATGGAAACAGTAAACATTGGAATATCTGCCTTTTTACATAAAGTACATTAATGTGGCAGTTTTACAACTGTATACTGGTATAGTGCAGAAACATTGCAACATTTTTTATTATTATTAATTATTATTATTATTTATATTAAAACATTTAAGTTGTTACACTTTATTTAAGTGAGCTTACACAGCTCTTTAAAACACAGCTATGAAATCAGTTTAGAGTGTTCCTTATAGTTCGTATTATTTAAATATACCAATGTGCTTTTCAATGTGTAATGATAATGTTATATTCGGCCCTATTATCTACTGTACCTGCATGCTGAATGCAAACTGTTCATTTTGTTAGATTACAGATGTATGGGGCTGCATCACCATAGCAACAAACCTAATTGGTACACTGCATAACTTCATTTAACCATAGGATGGAGCCAATACCCCTGAATATGAGGCTTTTCATTAAAGTGCACAAAATTTACAATTTTTATATTTCACTGCAAAAAATAAAAAATAAAATAAAAAACAATTCACAGGTCACAGTTTTTTAGGATGCAGTCATTGAAAAAGCATATGGAACATACTGATAAGATTATTAATACAATTTATTGGAAATGCTATTATAGTACGGACATTTAAATTTGTTAGTACTGTGTACCATTAATTTATTTCTTGAAATATGCTTATATACAGTAGGATGACAGTTATTAAAATGAAAACCACTATTAAATACAAACTAAAAAAAGAATTGTAATATCCAAATTATTTAATTTGACTAAATAGTAAAACATTCATAGTTGTTCTGACATTGGCTGTTGTTATCCCTTCCTGTTAATAATTCTGTCTATGTATTAGTTAATTTAGACAACTAGTTAGTTAACTGGATTTCAGAGCCAGTGCTTACAGGATAACTGTACAAACTAAACTAAAATGTAAAAGTTTATGGATTTTTTTAGAAACAGTACATGCAATGGTCAGCTTTTAGTCATCATGTTACTGTGGCTGCCTCTGTATTCTGCTTTCCAAAGGGGGATTATGTGATTAGTATGTCTGAAATGAGCAAGGTCTCATTCTAAATAAGGATGGTTTGAGCAGATTAAGAAAGATTTATGCATATAAAGATTTCACATCACGAGTATGCTGACACTTCTGTTTCAATAAACCAGTATTCTAGCTACCAGAATAATACAACTGTGAGCTAGTCAAAACATAAAAGACTGTTGGCATCTTAGAGAGGATATAATATCTACTGTGGGGCTGAATTTTTCACTGTAACAAAATTATAACAACATGATAGAACTCAATCCATTGTGTAATTTAGAGGACTTACCACTTATTACTTTGTAAAGCCCTCAAAATATGTGCTGCATATACAAACACAACAAAAATAATAGCATAATTACTATTAGAATTTTGTTTTCTTTAATAATTTTCATGGTATGACCTTTTCTCGAGAAATAAGACTTTATAGTTAGACAGTAGGTTGTATATTGTAATTTTATAACATTAATTTTAAAGTTCTACAAAAATACATTTACCGCTACAAAGTAATGTAAAAACAGTGTGCAAATTGTATACAATATACAAAATAATTAAAAAGATTTGAGAGAATGAAGCAGAATCACTGTCTAGCCTTGATCTCCTCAGTGATCTCAGATATGGTCCTACAAGTAGAGTCAGACTAAATCATGAAGGGCCCATCTAGGGAATACTGTGATTATCACATATTCAAAGGGTGTGGCCAAAGGCTAGAGGATAGTTGTAGTACTCTCTCTTGCATATATATACTGTCATTGGCTGCACATACAGACTGCTTCAACAGCTCAATGTGACATGTAGTATATTATTATATCACAATTATAGTAAAAATATAAAACAGACAATATATTAGTGACCACTATACAATAAAGACTACTTATGACAATAAAAAATGACATCCTAATTATCGCCATACAAAATAAATTGCATTCTAGTTACCACTATACAATACACACCTTCCTGCCCTGTATGCATCAAGCAATCCTATCCTGCCACTGTATTCGTTCCTGTCCCTATTCAACCTTTTCTTTTTAATAACCTCTTATCTTAAATTACCTGTGCTGTTTACTCTCTCCCACATGGAATGCCCTCTTGTGTGTGGATAATGCTGACATGATCTTAGGTCATGCCAGTGTCACACTATATTGTCATACTATTTATCATAGAAGCTGCAGTGCAGCAGTACAGACATAGGGCAGTACAGACATAGGGCAGCACAGACACAGGGCTGTATTTACTATCATTAGCGCATTTAGCGCTAATGATAGCAACTAGGCTCGCAACTAGGCTGCGAGACAGGTCCACGGGGAGTATTTATTAATAGCTTCGTTTTTTTATTTATTTTTATTTTTTTAAGTTTAATAGGTTTATTATATAAAATGTTATAAAAATGTGTTAATATTTTATGTTAAAAAAATGTTTAACTTAGATTTTAATGTTTTTTTAGTGAACTGTATTCCAGTGGTCTCCCAACATGTACACCCCTCTTTCTCCCCCTAATAACAGCTAAAAGAGGAAAAGAGGTTTACATGGGGAGACCGCTGGAATACTTACCCTAACGCCATCTTCAGATGGCGTTTTTTAACGTGTCGGCGCGTATTGTTAAAATCTGCGCTGGCGATCGGGCCCGTTATTGCTATTGATATGATAGCTTTGTAAATATGGACTAATTTGTTTTCATATGATAAAGCGTCCAGCAGATCGTGCTCCCTAGTGGTAAAAAATACCACTGATAAGTCGCCTCTTTGAAGCTGTAACGCATACTCACTATACACAGACAGAGAGACAGGGACTTCATTTCAGACAGGATTGGTCCAGAGTAGCCAGGCCCCAGAGTGAGGCCAGAGCCCACAGGTAAGTCGAGCTTCCAGCAAGGATAAGATATTATGCTGAAACACACAAGAATAATACAGACACTCCCTCTGGCAGAAGACAAGCCCAGAATGGCACAGGTGATGAGACTCAGATCCACAGTCACTCACTCCGGAACATAGCAAACACAGAATGGTGTAAGAGACCGAGTCAGATGGTGACCACCCAAATGTATCCCTGTCATCAGCTTCAAAATGCTTCTTTTAGCCAGATAAAGGGGTTTTGGATTTATTTATTCATTTTATTTTAATAGGAAAAAAAAAAGGTTTCTTCTAACAGCTGACTGAAGTCGTGCAAATAAAGATAAATGACTGTAACAAACCAAGTTAAGGCTGTAAAATGTTATCTACTGTCTTCACCTTAGAAATTCTGTTCTCAATGATATCATTAAAAAACAGGCGTTACAGTGAATTGTTGAGGGAAGATCTGGTCAGATATGCAAAACACACCCACATATCAAAACCATGGACCTCCAGAAAGGTTTAGCTTACACAGGAGGACAGTTCAGTAGATTCACAACTTTCTGCATGAACTTTCAATTCATTCCTCAAGTCAGATAACATTTTGGCATACTCTTCTGTGGACTAGTAAAAAGGAAAAAGTTGCTATTTAACCGTAATTGCAAAATATACAGAACATTTGGAAAACATTAAAAATATATGCAAGAGAACCATTTGCCATTCATTCAACCTGGAAAAAGTCTGGGGCCGGCACAAAGCATTCCTCTGGGGTATGACCACCCCCCATTCCCCACTCTAGTGGCTTGAAGCTCATACATGAGGTTTCTGTATGAGTTGCTGTGACCATTACATAGAGCAGCTGAATGGAAAATTCCTTTCAGTATCTCTATGTAACAGCCGCCTAGGCTCATATAGGAACTTCCTGTATGAGGGCAGGAAGGAGAAGAGAGAAGGAGAGCGCCGCGGAGGAATACACAAGGTAAGTAAACATGATGTTGCTGGAGCCACATGATAGGGATGGGGGGGGGCTGGGGCCATATGATAGGATTACTGAGGGGCTGGAGCTACATTATGGGGAAACTGGGGGGCCGGAGGCACATGATGGAGTTACTGGGGAGGCTGGAGACATGATGGGGTTACTGAGGAGGTTGGAGACACATGATGGGGATACTGGGGTGCTGGAGACATGCTTCTTTTGTATTGTGGTTATAAATGCTTTCTGTTTTCCAAGGAGTTCATTTTTTAACTGCATTGTGGTTACAAGAATGTTGAATTTACTGTACGGTAGTCAGAAGGATGCAATCTGTATTGTATGGCATCCTGTATGGTATAGCGGTCACTAGTATATTGTCTGCACGGTATGGCTGTCGCTAAGATATATAGGGCCAGATCCTAAACTACGTACCCTAGCGATTTTACGCTAGCCACTGACGTAAAATCGCAGAATTGTATTTACTGGGTATGTGCGCGGCAGATGTTACGACAAATAACGCTGAACGTAGGTACCATCAGCATAACTTCGAACAAAGGGGCGGGGTCATCCATACAACACCCATAGTTATGCTTTGCAGGCGGAGGTAGGAATTTAAATTGGACAGTATGGGCCGGATTAGGCCATTACGTTCATAATTCCATTATGTACATCAGTATTTATGCTTTGAAAAGTTAAGGTAGGGTTTGGAAGCGTAAATCGGCCAAAGTACATATGAGCGAATACGATAGCGTAAATACACTACACAGTCTAACGTAACTAGCCCATAGGTCTGGATTTACCCTATAGTCTGTATTGTGTGGCAGTGAAAAAGTCCTTTAGGTTTTTTTTATTGTGTGGCAGCCACTCTCACAGATAAAACTGTTTATATTGAAGAAAAAATACATTCAACAATATATGAACAAATCACAAATGTAGTAAGATAATCTATTGGAGTTGAAAAGAACTTGGATATTTCAGCCAAGATAAGATTTAAAATGATTGAAATGGATTTACAGGCTCAAGTCTTGAATAGTATTGATGGTACTGATATATGCAGTGAGATCTGAACTGTGCAATACCC
>WWET01003073.1:22067-39779 GCA_011038615.1 Limnodynastes dumerilii | reverse complement strand
GTGTTGTTGTAACGGATGACAGGGCATGCTGGCACTTGTGGTTCTCCAAGCGCTAGCATGCCCTGCCATCCTTGACCATGCTGATGATTGTAGTACTACAAGCATCAGCATGCTCTAGCCATAGCAACAGTAGACAAATCCGAGCCAATCGGGAGGCAAAATGAAAGACCCAGCCTGAAAACAACCCTGGCGCTTTCACATTGCCACCTTTCCTGGGTTGAACACAGGAAAAACCCTTCTTTTTTCCCGTGTTTCATTCCCGGGTCTCTTGACCCGGGTCTCCCGGAAGTGGCGGTTTCACATCATCACCAAAAACCCGGGTTTTTGCAAAATGCCGGGTTTTTGCTGAAAAACCCGGGTTTTTGGTGGTAATGTGAAAGGGGTATAATTAGTCAGTGAAGATGGTTTAATTAATTTAGGTAAGATTTTACATTTAACATTCATATGTATTAGCGTAATAATTGTGGCAACTGAAAATCCTCTTGAGTAATTACAAAGCTGTGCCAATGTGGCACTGAAATTAAGGAGAATTTGTAAAACTAAAAGTACAGACGGCTAATTCAGAGTGCACTTACACTTATTTTAGGTGGAAGTGTAGACATGAGCAACACCATGTTTAACTGCAAGGACAGGAAAATTTCAATTGTAAAATCAGAATTGAGAGGTGAAGTTTCTTATCTCAACTCTAATTTATAGATTAAACATAAAGTTATGCAGTATTTGAGTTTTAAGTGCAAAAGATAAGCATTTTCCCTGCATGCAAAAGTTTTAAAATGAATAAGCACTTCCTTACTTTGCAAAATGGGTTAGCCACACTGTACACTTGCACTTGACACTACAATAGATGATAATTAGTAGATTAATTGGGCTAGATCCAGACTTAATAAGTGCTCGAAATTAGTTACTCCTGGGCTAAACCATGTTAATTGCAGGGGAGTCATATGTTTTCTGTTGCAAACAGTATTAGAGTTGAGATGTGATGTTTCCTATCCCAAGTCTAAATAACAGTGTGATAGTAAAGATGGTCAGTATCTGTGTGCAGTAAGCAATTCAAAGATATATCCCTGCATGCAAAGAATACAATTAACTTGACTCTCCCTGCAATCAACATGGTTTAGTCCAGGAGTAACTAATTTCAAGCACTTACTTAAGTCAGGTCTTACTATGTAATTCCTTGGACAGGCTAGATTTAGGGCCAAATTTACTAAACAGTGATTTAAATCGCCCTAAAAAATTGCTAAACATCGCTGTAGTTTACCAGCGTTTTTTTTTTTTTTTAAATCCCGCATTTACTAAGAAGCGAGTTCCCCCTGTCAATTTTGAAACTACAGCGATGTTTGGTTATTTTTAAAGGGTTTATTCGCCGTGGTTAAGCTTGTAATTGTGTCAAATGAACCCTTTACTGTTATTTTTTTTTTTTTAAAAATCAATACTTAAAATGGCTGCCGCAGCAACCATTTACCCCTTAGCATGCTGCGCCATCTAGTTCTATAAGGCACAGCATACCCTTGTATTACTGGGCATGCTGTGCTTTATAGTACCATATGCGGCAGCATGCACAGCGTTAATGGCATGCTGCCGCAATGCTACTGTCCTCCATTCCTATTATTAAACAATATATGGCCCCTCCGAACATAGCAACAAACTATGTGACCATACCGTTAGTAATATTAATCTATATGGCCCCTCCAAAATGTTTATTACTTAATATGTCCCCTCCATAACTCCTATTAATTAATATGTCCCCTCTATAATTATAACTTTCTAATATGGCCTCTCTGTAGTGATTAAATATTAATATGCCCCCTCTGTAATTATTACTTCTGAATATGGACCCTTCATGGTGATTAAATATAAATATGTCCCCTCTGTAATTATTACTTCTTAATATGGCACCTCCGTGGTGATTAAATATTAATATGGCCCCTTCATAATTAGTACTTATTAATATGTCTCCTCCCTTTTGCATGAGATCCTCGGACTTTGGACATTCAAGAAGAATTGTTGACAATCCCATTATGTCCCCTCAACCTTGAAAAGAATAGAAATATGTAATCTATTTTTTTACCTGTTTGACATTTACATTGTAGGATAATAGACCACATTCACACCTAAGAAGTTCTGGATTCTTATGTGCGTAGATTTAAGAATTAACCTACTGTGCATGCGTAGTATGTTAATTACGTAATCTACGTAACACTTAGGTACGTAGACTGACTATGTGTGATCGTTAAAGACCACACGTAGTTATTTAAGTAAGAAGAGGTGTGCCACGGCAGCCTGGAGCCTTTTTTAAGAAGAGTGGGTAGGGGGAGGAATTTAAATTAGCCGGAGAGGGCGCGGGGAAGGGATCTCCATGCATGTTTTTCTTCTTAAGAAGGAAAATATGCACAGTAACTTAATCCTATGGCACTCTTAAGTGCCATTAGGATCCTAAAAACAGGGGGCAGTTTGTGGGGCAGGACAGGTGAGTTAGGTGCGGATTCTGCCCCACCTGTGGTTGAGAGGCATGGGTACAGATGTTTATCTTCCTATTGAAAGCTTTTGCAAAACACTAGACTTTTTTGTTCCCCCTGGGCTGTATGTGCAATGCAGTTTCTCCAGTTGAATTAATGTACTAATGTAGAGAGTAGAAAATTTATGTGCGGATTAATTGACCTATACATTTTAGAATTCAGATTGATTAAATCTTAATTTATAAAATATACTTTGAATATTGATTGTTAGTTAATGTAATGCAAATAAACTCAGCCTGATATAGCTCAGAAATTAAAGCAAAATAATTCTAAAATCTCTCAACTGAGTTGAAGAAAAGAGAAAATTTTTACTACAGTTTGCATTAAAAAAAAATCCTCATTGACATTTAAATGCATTCAGTGCACACAAACAAGAAAAAGGTATTTATTTTGTGTATAAATTAGCTACATCATGCTTAGTTGTTTTTCTTTTTCACTTGTATTTGATGTCTGCATTGAGAAAACTACATTTTGTAGTCAGAAAGTCGGGACTTGCATTCAGCTAAAGGGAACAATTATAATGGAAAGTGATAAAACTTATACCATTACCACTTGCCATACACAGATGGAATACATTTCTTTTAGGTGAATAGAAGTGCCAAGCGTAGGAATCCCATTCCCCAGATTCCCAGTTAAACTGACAGCTGCTGTTGCTCCTCCTTGTAAGCTCTCACTGCCTGCCATGAGACGAAACATCAATAAGCTGTCGGCTATGCTCAGGTTGTTTATAGACAGTAAAACAAAAAAGGGGTGCTAAAGCAAAATTAATTTATTAAAGTATCAGCCTATTTAGACATAGGCAACATATATAAAAAGGAAAATAAACTGTTTCTTAATAGACACAATATAAAATATAAATTATAAAAAATATAGTGATAGCTCAGCACTCAGAACCTCCCTGTCTGCAGCTTACAGCTTAGCGATTTCCTCTGGTGGCAGGGGAGAGGAGCGATGGCGCGGCTGGATCTGGGCACTGGGACAGACCGGCAGGTTATAGAAATGCTGCCCAAAGCCATATTTGGCATATGGAGAGTATAGAAAGGGAATGTACATGTTTTTGCCTTATACTTATAGGCAGACACAGGACATGTTACACATATCAGAAGGCACAGCTGTGATGGTTACTTGACTCCTTAAATACAGATCTGTGCTAAGCAAACAAACTGTAGATTAATAAATACTTAAGGTAAAAGCAGTTAAGGTTTAAGTAAAACAGGTAAAACCAATGGTAATGGTGAGGATAAAGATATTTGTCCAGACCCAGACCTCCACAGCCATATACTCAATAGATCCTAACACCTATTCCTTCACCTGCATGAACTTACAAATAGGTGGCCTTACTATGGATAATACATAATGGCTGAAACCGCCCTTACTGTACAATTACCATACGGGTATGGGTCTGTGGTTAGAATGACTTTTTCAAAAGGGCCATTTTATACTAGCCAGTTCCAGACTGGCTGTCAAATCGATTGCTTCTGCCTTGCCAAGAAGAAGCAATCCATCATCCCAAAGACAAAGATGCAGCAGCAAATGGTAAGTATTAATGTTACCTCAACCCTTATCCTAATCCTTATGCTAATCTTCCCCTTCCATCACCCTAACCCTTAATTTCTCCTTCCATTACCCTAACCCTCTTCTCCCCACAGCCAGATCCTAAGACTCTCTTTCCCACAGCCTAACTCTATGACTCCCTTCCCTGCAGCCTGACCCTAAGACTCACTTCCTCGCAGCCTAAGCCTAAGATTCCCTTCCTCGCAGCCTAACCCTAAGACTCCCCTCCCTGCAGCCCAACCCTAATACTCCCCATAGACTTCCCTGTAATACTCAAAAGTCCGGTCCGGTATTGTGAGTCTATGGCGGATCGATGGGTCTGCGGCGGATATGTGGGTCTGCAGTGGCGGTTTCCAAATTAACGAATAGGTAAGTCTGCTGAAAAATAAATTCAGCATACTTATCCATTTATTAGTAAAAGTTTCTAATTAGTAATTTTTTTTGAAATAGAGACAGCCAAAAATGAGCGTTCGGCTCCCTGTATTTCGAAAATAGAACTTAGAATAAAATAGAACGTTGCAAAATGCAACCCCCTCCCCCTACCATTTAAGCATTTTACTTTAATCTGGATCTGGTCTTTTATTATTATTATTATTATTATTACGTTCTACAATGGGTGAAAAAACAGAAACATTATGACCAACATAACTTAAAAAACATGGCTTACAGAACAGAACATTCCAGTATGTGGACGTTTTTTAAAATCAATGCTGCATTATTAGTCATGATACCCAAGTAAGCAACAGGGTGGCAGAATGGATAGATACCATTGCAGGCAGTGAGTTGGAAGGGGAAAAAAAGCGCATGAGGGCTTGCGGTCTAAAGAGGAGGGGCACATACAGAGTGGTGACACAGACAAGAACATCAGGGAGCAAGGAGCGAGCAAGAGGCAGTGGGCTAGGTTGTTAGAACGTTTTGATAAAGAATTGGGTTTTGAGAGCAAGTTTTGTAGAGAGGTTGAGAGTCTAATTGGGAAAGGAGAGAATTCCAGAGGAAAGGCTTAGTGAATAGCACTTGTGCCTCACAGCACTGAGGTCATAAGTTTGATTCTCATACAAGGCTATTTCTATGTGGCTTCAGGGTGGTGAGTGAGTAATAACTGGAGAGTGGTGGGTTCAGCAGAAGCTTGAGGAAGGGTGGGCGGAAAAGGTGGACTATATGGGCAAAGTGGTTCTTATCTGCCATCATTCTATGAGCATGGGCAAAGCTTTGGAGCCAGGAGAGGGTAGAGAGGAGCGAAGTGGACAGAGAGGTCAGAGAGCTAAATGAGGGTTTTGAAAGTTAGTATGAGACGTTTGCATTGGGTTCTAAAAGGGTAATGGCAGAAGTAGATAGGTAGCAGGATTGGATGAGGAGAAATTGGAATGAAGAGAAGTTGGAGTTCGGGGGCCAGATAAGAGTAGATTAAAGCAATCCATTCGGGAGATAACCAGTGAGTAGATGAAGGTTTTAGTTGCTTCTAGGGTCAGAGATGATCCTCGGAATATTTCTGGGATAGAAATGATAGGACTGCAACAGGTTCACCTCCCTCCACAAGTGTACGGTCTTATTAATTTTGACTCCTCTCTTTTGCAAGTTGTTTGATAAAGACAGAAGTCAAAATTAATAAGACAGTACACTTTTGGAGGGAGGTGAATTTATTCAGGAAGTGACTCCACTTGAGTGTCCACTTGATCCCCAAGGTGTGATGAAGTTCTGAGTATCAGTCATCCACAGGCACAACATGTCCTTTAGACCTGATGAGCTTGTGTAAGGGGTTAATGTCTTACACCAATACCCATGCAGAGGTACTATACTGCCTCCTCATCCCCTAGATCACAAAATGGAAATATCTCTTCTAGCCTTTGTTGAGACATTAGAGTCACAAAATACAAGCAGGATACTTCCTCATTTGCCACCCCAGCAGAGTAAACGACATAGCCTGGCATGACGCATACAGTATATCAAAGGTACACTGAGACCTACAAAGTCAAACAGAGACTACTATAATAAATAAATAACTAAACAAACAAACAAACAAACAAACAAAGGGGATTATTATTTTACCTTCGTTGTGCGGGGCCTATAAGACGCGATTGAAACATTGTGACCATTGGACCAGATTCAGAGAGGAAAGTTACACCTGGGCAAAACTATGTTAATATCAGGGGGACACAAAGTAGGATAGATAATCAATCCGTAAAGGATGAGCGCTAAATGTGAGTGGGGGAGAGAATTGTATAATGTAAACAGCTGGAAAACATGGAAGAAACAAAAATCACAAAACATAAAGCAAAAATATCCAGATAAACATTCAGAAAAGAACTTGCTGCAAGTTGGTCATGAAGGGTGTGCTTACCCTCCCATAGGCAAATAAAATATAAATCAGCTGCACCAGTAACTAAAATAAATCAGCTGCGCAAGTAAATGACAATAAATCCTGAACCATATAATAAAAACATATAATAACGAAGGAAACAGCTCAAGACATGGATAATGGGCCTGATCCAGACCTACGCTTGCATGCGAACGTACGCTGATCGTAAGTGAAAAATGATCCAGACCTACGCTTGCATGCGAACGTACGCTGATCGTAAGTGAAAAAACGGCAGAAAAAATGCACTGCGCATGTGCATAGTAACAACTTCCGGTCGTACCAAAGACCTTTTCATAGCGGCGATTCGGGCGTCCGTATTGTTTGCATATTTTCCGACGACGGGGCGTGTTTATAGTACGAAGTTAGTACGGATGCTGGAGTTGAGGAATGTAGGCGGGGGGGGCGATTTAAATTGTACAGTATGGGCGTTCTTAGTCCGCTACGAACAGCGTGTTGCTACGAAAATACGTACGAACACATGGAAAAGTTAGGGTAGGGTTCGGCGGACGTAATGAAAGGAAGGTAAGGGGAGTGTCATGGGAGTGAAAGTTTTTACGCTGGAGCGGTAATACGCTCCGCTCTCATGCGTAGGTCTGGATCAGGCCCAATGTTCGATAAACTTACTACATTTATTAATTCACATAAAAATTTTACATGTAAAACATTCTCATATACATAATTACACTTCTAAACATTATATTGCAACAATCCTTATATTCACTGCAAAATAAACTCTTTTAGTACCAACCAATTGTGAGCAAACAGGTAATGGTGGGCCGCAGGGAATAAGTAATGCATCCCACACAAAGGAGCCAAATGATCCACTAATAGATTTGGTATGGAGGAGTGTATAATATCAGCAAAGTCTGATGCAATTAGCTGGTAGCTGAATTATAAACTGGTGCAAGTCAATAATATTATTACTGCCACTGTTATGGAGAGTACACTCCAAACGTCACAAGATGTATACAGGGAACCATATGAGCTTCATAATGGGTGAACAAATATTGATGTGAACTTTACTCACAACACTTGGTCCTCAATTAGTGACTTGAAGGAGATGCTCTCGGCAGAGATGGATATAAGCACCCAGCATATAGTCCAAATAACACACCAGGCATCCCCGAGTTAAAAAGGTGGACAGTGGATTACACTCTACGATGAGAACTTCAAAAAATCAAAGTATTCATAAATCCGCATGACAGAGAGGAGGGACAAGGAAATTCACTCCCCTCTTCCTTGCGTAGTTACAGATCCTCGCACATACAGAAAGCAACTAGTGCAATAGAATGACGCAATGTTATCATCGCGTTCCAAAATATATGCAAAAGAGCTAATATCGCGGCCAAAAGCAACTTCGCTGGGAATAGAATTGGCCCCAGAATCTCCAGTTTGCTATTCTTATTTTCTTGTTATTTTTAAAAACAAAGAAGATAAACTAAACTGCTGCGGAGCTGGCCACAAGCTAATGACAGGATGGGAGACTGGTATATTGCTTTCATCTGAAACATGGTTAATTGCTGCTTGACCCCATATTAAGGGTTTCTATGAACTTTACTGTAGCCTTGGAGTTTATAGATAAAATAGATGAGTGACATCACAAGTATACAGATGTCTAATTGCATATAGATGAAGACACAACGTTGTTTTCAAGCTGCTCATTTCTTATGGTTTGAGGCACATATTTAACTCTAGGACCCAAATGTGTTCAACTATTAATAAACTTGGAAACGCTAGTGTCCAGGTTTAAACCAAAACAAGAAATGTTATTAATGTTATATGTTTGGGGATAAAATAAATCAAGAATTATTCATCTGTAAGATTAGTTTTACTTTTATCTTATAATGTTCATGTAAGATTCTTCAGATCTGTTTTCATCCTGTCTGATCATATTATAGTCAGCTTTACTATGCAGAGCATCAGGGGAAATGCAGTAGCATTACTCAAACTGCAATATACAGGAGGATTTTGATGCAGTGCCTTTTATGATACTGCAACACACTGTCTGTCCAAAAAACATAACCAGTTAGGTCAAGTCAAACTATCAAACCAGTATAATCATTAGAAAGAGAGTTTCTATTTAAATTTGTTTACATTTTTACAACATCAAAACAACCTGAATCTGAGAAAGAAAATTTGCAATTTATTTAAGCTTCTTAAAATAAAAAAAAATAAAAATAAAATAAACACAGCTTAGATTCATATTTTCTCTCTGTCTCACATAGGACCCGATCCAGAGTTGCACTTACACCAATTTTGGCTTGCCATGTAATACATTTTTGTAAACAACATACTGTATTTCTGTAGGAAGTTAGCTAAGAGCAAAAAAACAGCATATACCTGAAAGTTTTTTAGTTTTTTGTTTTTCTGCAATTGTAAAACAGTCATGGACAATCCGATGTACCTTGGAGTAGGCAACATGGTCCAACTCTCTAGCCATTTAGAGTTTTAGATTTGTTTCACTTGTGAACAAGGCACATTTTAAGGTTCTCCCTGTTATGCGGGACTGTACTAGATGGGCACAGACCACATGGGTTATGTGGATGATCCAGAGTGTGGATGCAGATGGAGTTACAATCAAAGAGGAAATGAAATAGAGTTAGATGTGAATAGGCATGCGCCACCAGACACCTGCCAAAATAATCAAGGCTGGGAACATAAGGCAATGACAATTGACTGGGTACACAAGACTGGGATTGAATGCTATGCACTCACTACAAGACTGGGTTAGACAAGACTGGGTATAAGTGCTATGCACTCTCAAGTCTGGATACACAGTGCCAAATACTGAGAGACTGAGTAATAAATGCACCATACCAGACAGGACTAGATATATGCTGCACAACAATGATGATGATGATACTCTGGCAAAGATGGCAGTAACCAATAGCAACACCAGGACTGGACGTTAGCGGGGGAGACAGGAAGCTTGCACAGTTACCAGAAAACTCTGGAAAATCTACTGACACAAACCTTAAACCACCAGCGTCCCTACTACTGCACTGAATTACCAGACAAGCTAGCAATAACAAATAAAGCACAGAGAAGCACTACTAGTCACAGCAGAAGTCTAACAGGTGATACTAAGGTAAACCTCAGAAGTACACACCAAGACTTAACAGGGAAAGCCAATAGTACCAACAAGAGCTATGCAAACAGTGTGGCTACCACTACTAAGAACCACAGTAATATGCACTAAAGATCTTACCGTGAGTCTACCAACAGCACAAACACACAGCTGCGTGCAGCTGACCACATGAATCTACATGCATCACACAGGGAGCAGGCACAGGGTCAGAAGTGAACCAAGGCTAGGTGCTGGGATGATTACTAAACAGCAAACCAGAATGGTTTCCAAATAGGACAGAGTTCAAGGCAAGGCAGGAAAGCAAACTCCAGATAGACACTGCAAACACAGGAGTCCTAGACAGGGCTGACAAGCAGAGTTTCAGACAGGACCAGGGCCGGATTGATGGCTTTGTGAGCCTGGGGCTGAAAAGGATCAAGGGCCCACACTATATAGTATGCTTTGGAGGAGGATGTTAGTCTCTGACACTCATCCTTATGCACTGTGGTGGGAGAACTGGAGATCTGCAGTGTGTGAGGGCCTATTTTCAGATGGAGGCCTGGGTCTGCAGTCCCATTAGCCCCATTGTTAATCTGGCCCTGGACAGGACTGGACTGAGTATATCCCACAGGGAGGCACAGGTGGACAGTGTTTAAATAATGAGAGGAGTAAATCAGAGAAAGCCCCTTAAAGGAACAGAAATAAATGAACACAAAGACACAAACATGGCAGTTTACTGACACTCCCGAGAGAGTCCTTCTCTCTGTTCTCTAAGGTAGGAGTCAAGTTGCATGCATTTCCTGTATTTAAGGCATTTGTAAAGACATGATACAATGAGAAAATATAAAATCACTAAAAACCGCTAAAATGTCCAATCTGCAGCAGCTTCTCACCGTAGAGTGGCCTAAAAACTCAAAATAGAAAAAAAGAGGTGTACCAGGATCAGTGCTATGGATATGCTGTGTATAAGGGTCACACTATAGCAGAAATAAAACCATATACAAGGCAAGAAACAGCCCTATATAATTTAAACTAGCGGCATACAGGTGATTGTAAAGAGTTCAAGAGTAGGTGAACATAAAAAGTTCTTAAGTCCTCATATTCTCATATGTATCCAAAAGGAGAAATAAATGGAGACACAAAAACATATGTTAAATGTAAGCTTCATGGCAAAGGCTGTGAACACTTATGTACATGTTATTTCTTTTCTTTTTTTTTTTTTTATAAATTTGCTAAAATCTGCAAAAAACTTTTTCACATTGTCATTATGGGGTATTGTGTGTAGAATTTTGAGGGAAAAAAATGATTTATTCCATTTTGGAATAAGGCTGTAACATAACAAAATGTAGAAAAAGTGAAGCGCTGTGAATACTTTCCGGATGCACTGTATACAGGGGCGATTTCTTACCAGCTAATCTGGCCATTTGAGGCAGTGGATAAGAAGTGGGGTGATCTGTGGTCTAGCAAAAAAATAATCTAACCTGGAATAACTGTCTGGGTTGGGAGAAGAAAGTATAGCCTCAGTCAGTAGTGTGTAGGGTGCATCATGTATCAACCGGATGATATGAGTGTAGAAGTCTCCTTACTATCCTGGCTTGTTGCATGGATGTGTGCAGGGTTCCTGAACAAGAATCCACCCTTATCGTACAGCCCTAGTTATCACTTCTGGTCTTCGAACGATTTATATTAACTGCTACCTATAAACGATTCATGTCTTTCCTGTCTCCACAAAATATTTTTTTTATTACAAATCTTAGCAAATTATTTGGTATAAGAATTTTTATCTTACCAGCCTACAATATATGTCTGTGTGCATCACAGTAGAGGAGCCTCTGCCTCTCTATTTAGGTGCCTACAGAAATGCCTAACCCAGCCCATTTTGCACAATTTGAATGCCTCTTACCACTCATGCTGCACATATTCAATGCTGCACGTATACCCTTTTCATATGGAGGGGTGTCACACCCCAATGTACAGAATGCTGAACATATGTAAACCAGTTCCTTATGTCCAGATTTCCATTGTGTAACATCAGGTGTGCAGTACCCTTGCAAAGCAGCTTGCGTAAACTGGCTGGATCTGGCCCATTATCTAGATGAGCATTCAGCAGGTTATTGAATATCTTGCAAAGGGATATTTTCAGGGAGGCCTCTGAATCAGAGATTAATACTCTGTCCCCTATTGTCTAGGTCATTAAGACGTACATGCATTTCTCTAAGGGTATCAGGATTCCCTTGCAAAATCTTGGTCTTGTAACATGTGGGTTGAGTTGAGCTGATATAGTCTTGGTGATGTTTTCTTCTGTTATATTTCCCTTTTTCCTGCATTTCATTTCACTTGTAGACAATGATTTTGTCACAGGACTCCTCATATGTTTTTATATATGTAAGTAATGGTTCAGCTGCAGATATTTTTATCTATTAAACTATTAAACTAAGTGTATTCAATTAACCTAGGTGGAATGAAGAGGTTGTAAACAGACTGGGAGTGATCACATGATGCCCTTAATAAATGAGACAGGAAACTTGGACACCTCTCCTAAATTTGTTAAACATTGTAGAGAATGTGCTGAACCTAGGACTAGATAAAAAAAATCAACGCCTTTGAGATTGACATGTGACAGACTCAAATGACCTTATCACATCTCCTGACATCTGTATTATATTCAAAGATAAATTATTATTGTGATTGCTTATTTATATATTTAACCCTGATGAAAGAGGTATCTTAGCCTCTGAAACATCGGTATAGTGGTGGAATAAATGTTCCTCTATTTGCATTTACTACTAGAAGTCTGGAAGTGCTTCATTAATGCTCTTTCTCTATGAATTTCTTTGTAAATGCACCCCAGCAGGTTACCAATAGTATATAGGAGTGCCGTTCTTTGTGTCATTTAAATATAATATAATATATATATACTTTTTCAACCAAATAGAAGTGAATAGATTACAACTGATTCTACCAACAATTAAATTAGGAAGGGCAAATAAATTGCATATCATCATTTTTCAAATGCAATAAAAAAAAAAAACCCCCAAAAAACAGCTACTGCAGTAAAGAATTTTATCTAAATCAAATATAACATACATCATGGATTTGATTGCAATATAGCCTGTGTGCAAGATTTATGGGGAGCTGCACTTTTCTTCAAATGATAGCAATTAAATGAAGATACTGGGAGTAGAGAGATAAAAGCATGCATGGGAATGAAGAATAAAGTATTTAACAGAACACTTTAATAATATATTTTGCCACGACTTCAATTATTATACTTGTATAACTCAATAATTACTATATTTCACATTACAGAAATTATTCACAGTTATCATTTTATTAATCTGAATATAAATTAAACAATTGTACGTATAACAAGTATTAATTTTTTTATTTTTTATGTTTTGTCTTCATTTATGCTTTAGCACAAGCAAAATTAAATGTTGTTCATTCTATTAACTAAATCATTTTGAGTTAAAGCATGTACAAATTAATTTGGGTGCAAAATAATGGCTATCATAAATCAAAAGTAATTTGGTTTCATGACTTAATGCACAAAACTAATCTGCAACTTTGTTAAATAGGCAGTATACGATATAGTATAGAGTAATTAAAAACATAACTGAAAATGCTAAACATCCGGATTTTTTTTCCTGTGTTTTATTTAATAATAATTTAAATAGTTTTTATTCACAACAGTATGTGTATATATATATATATACATTTTTTTATATCACACAAAAAAATATTTATATAGCCAGAAACAAAATCACAACAAAAATGCAATGAGAGATAACAGCAAATAACTGTATAGGGTGTGGAAACAAACTAAAGAGAGTCCTTTGACATTTTGGGTGCACCCAGAAATAACGTTGTTGCTGTCTGATTAAGCGGTATTTAGTTAGTGGAATATGTCTCTAAAGTCTTCATATATAAGTGTGGAAATAAGGAGCTTGACACCTTGAAGCTAGATAAAGCAGTCTTTCTGCCTAGTAGCTCGGATACAGGTAGTGGGTCCGTAAAGCCTGCGGACTGTAACCACTATATGGCTAGTATAACCAATCCTCCTGGGGGAAATGATCTGAAAGAGGTAGAAAATAAACTTAACCATTTCAGTCATATTAACTGTGTGACCCTATGGGTAGTGGTAATAAGACATGTGACTTATTGAAGCAGAGATGCTGCAGTGTTTATATTGGGGTTCTGACCCACTCAACATGTTATCAGTGATCCTCTTCCTTAGCCGGTGGATCTGTAGTGGATGTTCGTCGGGTGGGACAATTTTCTTCCGTCTATTGAGCTGACCGAGATGTCCAGAGGTGCTTCCAGATCTGTTGTTGCTCCAGAGGCTGGTGGGAGGGAGTGGTAGCCTTTGGTCCTTCTGCTGTGAATCGCTGATATCACTATCACCGCAATGTGCACAATAGCACTGTGTGGCACAGAAGAGATCTCTATTTAATTTGCCAATGCGGTTCCAACGTGTTTCGCCCGGCGTGGGCTTCATCAGGGAACAAAAGTTCAGTTGCACACTGTACTTGTGTGTGACAGCTATAATCGAGGGGTGCGTCCAACCTGCTCCATACCTTCAATAATGCCATGAACCTAGTGCCTTTTATATCAGCTGACCCCCCACCACCCATGCCCTGTCTGAAAAACAGTCACATGTTAATAAATACAATGGGATGGGAGGGAGGGAAATTCAGAAGCAGAAAGATCTAGAATCTTCCAGCAAAGCCCTTATATAACCTTTTACCCCTCCCCTTAAAGACCACCCCTAGCCCTATCCTGATTGGCTCCCTTACCATTCTCCTAAACTTAATCCATGACTTGCCTGTTTCAGGGAACACCAGCCCAACGTTTATCCTTCTTCCGGCCTATGCGGCCCTCTGTTGTTTTATAACTGTAGTGCATTTTTCTGAGCTATTTACTTGCATGCACATACAGTATTCACCATTGGTTGCATATTGAATGCTTTATTTCTGGCATACCTATGTTACTTTTACATCAGAAACCCAAGATTGTTTCTCTGCCAGAGATCTATGACCAGCTCCAGAATTATGAAAAGGGGTTGCATTTCCCATTGCCAGAATCGCAAAACTTTTAGCTAAAGCACATGTACAAGTGATGCACTAAAAGGATAGATCTGGATATCCAGAGTTCCGTCTTAGGATCATTACCAATGGCTTAGCATCTTTTGTACTATACAGACTTCACCATCATCCCTATAGCCTCCCCTTACCCGAATGCAAGGTTGAATCCAGCATTAATCCGGCAATGGAAGTCTGGATCGGCCCTTATTTAATTATTTAATTTTGTCATCTCTCACATTCTCAATTTTTTTTACTTTTTTCTTATAAGAAGAACAGGAAGTATAAATAACAAACTGCAAAGAAGGAGAAGGAACGTAGAATCCCTTTTTAATAGGACTGCTGTGGATTGCCTAAGAATCATATTGAGGCTTCTATTGACTTCTCCCAGTTATTTGGCTCTTCAAATATTTATGTAGTATAGTGACTGATCTGGATAAAACAAAGGAGCAGGAGAGAATATATTATTATTATTTTTGTTGTTTTTATAGTTATTATTATAAAATACATACACTACCCCAACCCTTAAATAACCATCTTATGCTATGAGTGAATGAGAGTTTAAAAAGGAAACATTTACGTAATACATAATTAAATATAAATAAAAACAATATTGGAAAAATAAAGCACAATTAGCTTTTAAATGATACTTTATTTGTTTCAGGATATCTCATGGAAAATAACCACTGAATAATCATTTTAAGAAATGACCAGTTATAATTACCAGTGAGATAACAGTGCCTAGCATGCTACTATTTAAATGAAGTTCAGTTAATACTTATTTAGTAAGAAAATGATAACACTAATTACAAAGTCATGGCAACAAGTTATTTCATATGAAACAAAGGTTATATGCTATGATGATTTGGCAGAATATGCATACTGTATTCTACTACTGTCTAACTTATCTTGAATAAAATCTAAATTTACAAATCACTGCACAGTACAGGTATGGCTTTATACTAACCTTAGTACCATGAAAATGACTTTATGTGAAAGCACCAAGACAAGTTATTTCAATGCTGTATGACTCAGCAGGTAATGTGAGATATACTTTACTATACAGTTATTGTACAGCAACATAATGAGGAATTAAAGGTTGTAAACTGAAATATTGATGATTTGTACATCAGGGAAATTGAGTAAGATATGGAACATTCAGAACAAAGAGCAAGAACCAATCTCTGTGGAATAAGTGTTAAATGTAATGTCAAGGCAAACTTATGCTGTTTCACCAGTGCTTTGACCAGCATTATGTTTGAGTATTTTCTTTATGTAAAATGGTGAGATGAATTTGGTGACATTAAATATATTAGTACACAACTTGTTTCCATTTCGGAAAAGTAGAAAGGGAAAATGTTAATAGCTGTTAAGGTTGTAAATTGTCCTAATGTCACACATCCAGCATCAGCATCTTGGATTCAAACAACAAGCAAAAGACTGTTATAGATTCACTAGTGCTGGGCTGCACTATACTGACATGTGTGGTTTTGTATTTTAAAGACTCCCAATTGCACAAACAGGCTTCTGATAGTCAGGGGCTACCTTACGTGTCCAGATTCCTACTCTGCCTTTTACGATCAGCTATGTGGCCTTACGGCCGCATAGCTGATGGTAACGGGGCTTCCCCCACCCCGTTCCCTAATTTTGCATGGAGATACGACATGCGTAAAGAGAGGGAAAGCCCCCTTTTCGTAACAGCCACCAGCCGTAACTTTAGTTACGGACGCTGGCCCTTACAGCGTCGTATGAAGGTTGTGCGCATGCGCACTACCTACAAAACAGGGGAATTACGGGCGAGTTGCACATAATTCCCTTGTCGGCCGTTCTTCAGGATCCGGCCCAATGTAACTAATGTTTTTGGGTGGAAGACCTTCAGAGCTTCACTATATTGCAGGTGTAATGCATATTAGATGCGGCCACAGGTTGAAATGAACAGGGGGCATAGTAAACTATGACAAGCACGGCCAATATCTGTGCATTTATGAATGACTGCAGTATCAGAAGGGATTTTTACCACATTTTCCAGTCTACTTTTGTTTTTATGTTCTTTTCTATTTCTTGACAATGCTGAAATTAAACTAGTGTACTATTATGACATTGGATATGACAAGTAGCCCCAGGTTTATTTTCTGCTGAGTTATTTTCAGTATCTCAATATCTAGACTGTGTCATGCCCTAGGAATATTGGGAACCAAAGTATTCTATTTTGCATTTATTTTGAGACACTTATAAATGCAGCACTCATTTATATATTTATAATCTGATATATTCTTTGTTTTGTGATGTGTCATTTTTACAAAAATAAAACTTTTCTGTGTTAAATCCACATACTAAATAAAGGATAATGACATTTAAAATGCAAGTGTAGGCTTACTTGTATGGGAAAAGTACACAGATTAGGAGTATTGTAAGGCTTAGAAAATATAAATTTTAAGCAGAAGATCAAGATGCTATTGATGGCCTGTATTCACACCTAATGAGCTTCTGCTTCTTAGGTGCGTATATTTAGTAAATGGCTTACTACGCATGCAGAGTAGGTTATTTACACATTACGTACCAGTTAGGTATGTAGATGGCCTCCTTGCAGTCTTGAAAGACCGCACACAGTAGTTTAAGTAGAAAGAGGTGGTGTAATGCCGCCTCGGGGAGTGATTAGGAAGAAGTGGGAGGGGGGGATTTAGATTAGCCAGGGAGGGTGGGAGGCGAGGAGAGGCATTGTCCATGCTTAGTTCCCTTCTTAACAAGTAAACTATGCAGGGTAAGATAAGGTAGCCTTATGGCACTCTAAAGTGCTATAAGGTACCTAAAAAATGGGGGGCGGGTGAGGGGCTGCACTAGTGAGTTAGGTGTGGCTCTGTCCGCACCTAACTCACTCTTGAATAGGTATGAATAGGGCCCATTAATATCTGAAAATGAAAACGATCTGTGATAGTAATATTGGACCGTATTCACTCCTAAGAAGCAGAAGGTATATGTAGTATACAGTCATTTACACAATCTACGTACCAGTTAGGTATGTAGATTGCCTATGTGCGGTATTTAAATAGTTTAATTAGAAAGAGGTGGTGTAATGCCGCCTCGGGGAGTGTTTAGATAGAAGTGGGAGGGGGAGGGATTTAGATTAGCTGGGGAGGC
>WWET01003073.1:0-10615 GCA_011038615.1 Limnodynastes dumerilii | reverse complement strand
ACACACAAATCGAAGGCCTGGGTCATACCCCAGTGCGAGAGACTTGCTTTATGGCTTTTTTATTTGCGTTCTTTGCAGCGTAAGCGCACACTGAGCTGAAGATTAAGGCGTTGGATCTTCCCACTTATTAAACTTTTTGTGGATTTTCCTGTAGAAAGAGAATTCTTTAACAGTTTCATATCTGTTAAAAGCTGTGATTGGTACGGAAACATTAGTATTGGAATTTTCAGTATCACTGGTATTCTGACTATCTGTTGGTCTCCAAAAAGCAGTGTCAGTCACCGCCCATCACACCGACACACCAACCAGACAGGTGAGTATGAGTGTGGGGAGTCTTAGGGTTAGTCTGCGGGGAAGGGAGTCTTGGGGTCAGGCTGCAGGAAAGGGAGTCTCTAGGGTTAGGTTGCGAGGAGGGGAGTCTCTAGGGTTAGTGTTACAGCTGCCTTCTAACGGCAAGCTGCACGCTCTGCTCCTATCCCCATTTATATCTTACCTTGCTCCAGTGATTCCCCTGCCGGCAGGCTCCTTAGCAGCAGCATCCATACTACCTCCAAACTGTGCCGCTTCTCTGTTAGCCACATGCTCTGCCTGCAGGGTTCTTATGCCTTCTGCTGCTTGTGTCACTTCCTGGGTTGGGACTGGGTTTGCTGGCCAATCACTGTGCAGCTGTCTCTATTTAGTCTCCCTCTCACTTTTCCCAGGTGCTGGTTATAGAGTCTGTTCTTCAGTTCTGTGACCTGCTGCTTACTGTGTGCCTAGTGCTTCTGCCTAGTGAACTGATTTCTGTTTGACCCACTTACCTGCCTTTGTACCTGCCTTAGTTACCTTGTGTATCCTGCCCTGGTTCTCACCCTCTTTTGTACTTACCTACCCCGCAGTACCTACCTGTCCCTTGAGTGCCTGTTCATGTTGCCTCTTCGGAGGTCCCGCTGTGTGCGTGTGTGTGCGCAAGCCCTAGTGCGTCTTGTCCAGTCTTGTGAACTTACTTCCGTCCTTCGTTCCGAGTTTAGTGTTGTTCGTAGTCTGTCGCAGTCCAGTCTCTTCTGGACCGGTTCTACTCCCTCTTACCTTACTACTCCCATTCCCTCAGTCTGGTATCCACTCCGGGTGTCCCTTTCTCTTCCTCGAGTCGGGTTCAACGGGGCCCGTCCAGGCTATCAGGCCGCAGCCAAATCCATCCCCACCATCAGGGGCTCTGGTGAAGACCCCCTGATAGTAGAGTCTCCGGGCTCCGGTAATTCACTCGGTCACTACCTCTTAATTCTCTGTGGCCGCCTTGGTTCTCGCCAAAGTAAACCCGGGGCGCCACTCCAGTCTACCATCTTCCCCACGACCACTCCGGTACTCTACCAGGTAAACCCGGAGTGTCGTAACACCTATAGAGGAATATCCTCATTGGTACCATTTACCAATGAGGATATTATTTCTTACATACTTCTGAAAATCTAGAAATAAGGTTGGACTCTTTTGTTGGTGCAAACTTGAGCATTGTATAAGGACAGATAGTTCATCTTTAGTGAGTAGTTTTTCATTGAAATTTTGCAGTTTTCTAGATCGTTGGACTTTGTTTTCTCTCTCCTTTTGGATTGTTTTTATTTTTTTTCTTGTTTCAGCGAAAATCTTAGAAAGGAACACCCCACTGACTTTACTTCATGTCCAACCTTCTGAGCCAATCGTAAGTGTCTTCCTGTGAGTGCACCTGACTAATCCCTGTGTGCATGCGCTATATGCTATATGCTACCTGAACTTCACATGCTTAGACCTTCTCTCCTGACTCTATGTTGGCTTGTATTTAAGCACCTTTAAGGGTGGTTCCTGGGCAAGATACAGAGGTGCTTCTGGTCCAGAACTGCTACTCTGAGACCGCACCCCCTCTCAGCTGCAATCTCAGAGAGACTTTAAACCACATATCCAAAATGGAGGCAGCTACAAATAGGATATGTGACCCAAAGTTGGGGCTCTATTTAGAGTTAAGATTAGAGTTAGGACTGTTCACCAGAGAATTAAGATTAGAGTTAGGACTGTTCAGCAGAGAAGCCTTGTAAGTGGCGAACAGCTTATCACGTATCTGCGGATATTTGTAACTAATTCTCTGATTTTTATTTTAAAGATAGAAGTTCATGATTAGTAACTGAGTAATGGCTAGAGTGCCAGGTCATGTCTTGTTTTTTGTACAAATTCCCCTTGCCTTGTGCACCGGTCATATATATTACTTTATAAACTGATTTTGTAGCTGCCTCCAATTTGGATATGTGGTTTTCTTAGTGAAATGGTCAAAATGTTAGTAGATATTTTTGTTACTAATTAGGACATGTAAAGTGTCCCTTATATTCAGTGTATACTGTTATCTTTTTTGAAAAAATGTATTACCCTTTAGTGTTAAAATGTCCACACAAGAGGCGGATAAGTCTGGGGATGATGATCATGGATCTGGGTCACAGGTGACACGCACAAAATCTGGGCGCAATATTAGCTTTAGCCATGCAGAAAATTGTGCACTTGTTGATGCCATCATGCCAGTATACCCTCAGCTTCTTGGTGTAGATGCCAGCCGTACAGCCTTCACTACTAAATGGCAAATGTGGACCAATGTTGTGGATGCAGTGAATGCTGTGGATCTATTTAGGAGTGAGGAAAACTGCATGAAGAGGTTTTCAGATGTCAAAAGTAGGCTGAAGAGAAAGATTAGTGAGGAGAGAAGGCATGCCAGACGCCCAGGTGGTGGTCAGCGTGCAAACATTGAATACACCACGTATGAGGAAAAGCTCCACACTGTCTTTAGTGAGGAAGTCATCTCAGGTGTTAATGTCCGTGATACAGACGACCCCCTGGAAGGTATGACAATGGTGTTTGAAAAGTACCTTTTATTTCTTAAAGTTAGCAATTTGTATTTTATAAATAATACTTTTTGTTAATCTTCATGTTTTAGTCAATCATGTATATATAATAGTTTTTGAAATTATATAACCAATTCAAACATGGTTGTGCATTTTTACATCAAAGGTGCAAGTGCATTTTTATTATCAAAGGTGCAACCGGCGTTCACATTCTCCATCGGCAAATCATCAGTCTTCAGCAGCATCTCCTCCTCCTCTTCGTCCTCCTCCTCCTACTAGACGTTCTGCAGCATCATTTACATCGCAATGGCAAGGGGAAGTTGATAGAGAGTTGAACCTGTATAAATGAAAACATTTAATTTAACACTTTGTTTTCTGCTCATATGATTCATTAAACGTTTAATTGACTAATGGTGATGTATGCCATAGCAAACCATAAAAATGTAGTTCACTGTTTACTATTACATACAATAGAATGACGTTGTTTTTTTGTGGTTGCTAGGGCCAACATCTCCATTTCTCAATACTAAATGGTTTGACTAAATTGAACCCTGTTTTATCCTGCAGCTCATGCAGTGTTGACTGTTAATAATTATAAAATGTGTCTTTCATAGGTACCTTGTTGAGTGTCGTCGTCGCCTCATCGTACTTCTCCAGCACCACCTACTTCAACTTTATCACACCATTTCTCACATGATTAACAGGCCGGTGAGTGTAATGTTGATGCACACATGTTGTTTTAGAAATAAAAGAATAAAATGTATTTCTTATTTGCATCTGATCATTAGGCGATGATTCCCTAACCACAGCTATGGAGCAGCATGTCTTTACTCCTTCTCCTCCTCCTCCACTTTTTTCTGCTGATTGTACCTCCCATGCTGCACATGCAGGTAAGGAATGACATTAATAAAACTATGAACAGTAACGCTTGTTAAAAATACAAATGACTTACATTTCTTTCCATCAATCAGAGCCAGCCGACTTACCATCACTCTCTGAGGAGATGGCTTATCCTGCAAGGGAACAAGAAGATGTTGTTGACAGCATTGTGTCATGCTGTCCTTTGTTGCTGAACCCACTTCACCACCACAAGAACAATCAGCACCAGTGCCACAACAGTCACCCACAGCAGCAAGCACAAGCGAACCAATGCAGCTTATGGCCGAAAGGCTGCAACGCATGGATGCAAACCAAACTAGATTCATGCAGAAACAACAGTCATCCATGCGCCATATTGACATACATCTGAAGCGTACCAACCACATCTTGAATCAGGGCCTCAATAGGCTAGCTTGTGCTATGGAACAAATAAACGTCCATGTAGCACATTCGTCCTCCACCTTTGATGGGATTGAAAGGAGGCTTGTTGACATTAGTGGCACTCTTAATCATGTGGTAGCTACTGTTGAACACCATCAAATAACAACTTTACCTGGTGCAGAAACAAGTACCACTAGTGGCAGTAGCCAAGTCAACAGTGCTAATGTATCACAACAAAGCACTTCCCTGTCGTCAGTACGGACCACTCCAGCACGGAGAGGTGCTCGTACAAGGGGCGCGGCGGTTAGGAAATTTTTGCAGAAAAAGAAATAATCAGGTTGTTTTGCTCTGTGCAATGTAATTTTGTGACATATGTGCAACTAATAGTTGTGATTATACAAACAATAAATCTATAGTTTATGGATGGTTTTTCCTATTATGTCATTGCTAAATAAATACTGTTTTGTTTTTCATCAAATGTTGTCTAGTATTCAATTATTTTACTAGTAGGTTTATGTTAAGAACATTGAGGATTATATAAGTTTTTTTTAATAATCTCTAGTTTTACAAATTTGCTATGAAAGGACATTGTTTAACACTGTCACATATCTCACACATATGTATGGTAGACCCAAAAATCACTTACTTAAATAAAACTAATTAACTGCAAATAAATTGGACACCACTTCATCCCTGGTCTGCCTCCCATCCTCTGTATTAGGCACAAGTTCCAATGGCATGGAGATCCCTGCTTGCTCACTGTCTGCTTCAATTTGATCTGGTAAAGGTTTACTTAAAGCCAGATTATGTAGCAGACAGCAAGCCAGCACAATATGAGACACCTTTGCAGGTGAATATATAAGCACACCACCAGATTTATCAAGGCACCTGAACCGTGTTTACAACAGGCCAAAGGTACGTTCTATCACTCCTCTAGTGGCTATGTGTTTTTCCATTATATCGGTGTTGTGCAGGAGTCTGAGGATGCAGCAGAGGAGTTAACGGCCAGGAGCGACACCCATATCCTCAGTCACCTGTTTATAATTTTGGAAAAAAAAGGTTACAAACATTGGGCCAGATCCAGAACTACGTCCGTCTTCCACAGACGGACGTAGTTCAATAAACAGTAGCTATTGCGCATGCGTAGTAGCTATTGTACGTAATCTGCGTATCGTTTTGATACGTAGATTGTGTATATGCGGTCTTTTAGACCCCATTGTGTCACACACAAGCAGGGTGTAACTTAAGATGTAACTTTAAAAAATCTTTGCAAAATGAGCAGACGTACAGGTGTGTCTACATATACATAGCTATTATTTTCTTTTATACTTTTATTCTCCCATTCTTTTCATTTGGTGCTATTTTAGTTCTAAAAGACCGCATATACGTACGTTACGTTTCGAAACGATACGCAGATTACGTACAATAGCTACTACGCATGCGCAGTAGCTACTGTTTATTGAACTACGTCCGTCTATGGAAGACGGATGTAGTTCTGGATCCGGCGCATTAGTCCCAAACTAAATAAAAAAAACAATTGGTGTTAAATGTATAAATGACAACAATATCATACATGCTAAATCTACCCAATAGCTATCCCTCAGGCATTATTCCACTGACAAATTTGTGATGTAGGGATGACTGACTCAGAATATAGGAGTCATGACATGACCCAGGAAAGCCAGCAAAAACACTCATAATTTTCATGTTAGCATCACAGACCATCTGCACATTTAATGAGTGGTATAGGTGGCGATTGGTATACAAAGGTGCAAGAGTTTTAGGTGGTCTCAGTGCAATATGTGTGCAATCTATGGCTCCAAGTACATTTGAAAACCCAGATAGGTGATAAAAGCCTAACTTCAGGTCACGCCACATTTGCTCCTGGCTGGGGAAGCAGATATATGTACATGACAATTTAATCAGTGCCCTTAACACGAGTTAAGTACTGTGAAAAAGTTGCCTGTGATATTCCAACCACTCTGGCAGTCACTGACTGGAATAACCCAGTGGCCAAGAAGTGGAGAAAGCACATTAATTTGTGTAGACCAGACAATGCATGAGAACGTGATGTTGGTGGGTCCAAATCCTGCTTTACCTGATCATATAGCGTCAGGAGGTTACACCTGTTGAGGCAAAAATAACTTCCAGATCAGACAGGGAGTGGAAGTTTAAATGCACACCAAACACACGCGAATGACGTATAAAGCGATGCCTACAATGAACTAGGGATTGCTGATGATTGTTGTCCTCCTGCTCATCAGTCCATAGGGTTGCCCTGATTAGAGATAAAGGCGCTGATTCAGAGATGCGATTGCGAAAAGATCGCAAATATACGCATCTAATGTTAAGATCCTAGCAGGTTCCAGCCCACTGCATAAAGAGTCACTCCCCTTGCAAACAGCGGTGGATCTTAAACTTAGACCACCATTGACTAGCCCTAACTCTACGCTGTCATTTGGGATCTTAAGTGACGTGGTAGCGTTCATTTAAGATCCTAAGTGTCTGCCCGCACCCACTTTCCCTCATTTCCCTGTCTCCCCCCGCCCATTTCCATGCAAATCCTTAAGATCTTAAAGATTCGCTGCACTTAAGATCTTAAGTGCTTGCGTGCGATTCAAACTTACGCTCTTAGCGAATTTACGCTCCTAACCGCTACGTAGACGGCGTTGCACTATTACTACGCATGCGCAGTTTTGCGAATTTTCTAGGATCTTAAATATACGCTCCTAAGTGCCGTGGAAATCGTATCTCTGAATCAGGCCCAAACTGTCCATTAGAAAACCAGTTTACATATTCAGGAGTGCAAAATCCATAGCTTGATGATTAGTTGACCAATTGTCAGCAATTTTAACAAACTCTCCACTGACCCCCTGAGCCTAAATGCAATCGATTTTGAAAATCTCCCCTTAGTAAATCCTGAGATTTGTATGTCTCTCATGCAAAAATTCGCCAGAGCGATTTAAACATGCGATTTTGTTCACCACTCATCTCCTGCGATTTAATGGAGATTTTGCTTCAGTAAATCCGGAGACTTGCAAATCGCCAGTAGAGTACTGCAATCTCCGGCAACATGGTTTTGTCTATGTAGAAATATTGGACCGTATTCAGAGATCCGTTTATTCGTGAAGTTCCGTGCGTATTCTTACGATCTGATGAACTGCTCATGCGTAGTAACAAAATTTACACAATCTACGTAGATTTTACACACAAAAGGCCAGTAGGCACGGACTTGTGAATCGCATGTGTGAAGATCTGTACAGAGGGGCGTGTTTATAATCAGTCCGGAGGAAGATCCGTGTAAGTGGGTGGGGGGAATTCTGTATGTATTAACAGGTAGTTACTAGGATGCTATATGTATTGGGTGGTGGTCACTAGGATGCTGCATGTTTCGGCCGGTTGTCACTCTGGTGGCAGTGACAATCTGCATTGCATAGAGGTCACTATAAATCTTTTTATAGGAATGTGAAATACTTGTCAGTAGGTTCTTTATTCTGTACTAATCCAGTTTACACATTTTTTGGACCCCCCACCAATAGTTGATGCCACCCACATGTGGCCTCTTGTAGATTTTTTTTCCAGGGCCTCTTTAAGTTCTCAATCCACCCCTGGTCTTATGCACAGGGGCAAGTGCAGAGAATTTGAGGTGCAGAAAGCTGCATACATGTAAGGGGAGTGCATAGGGATGAAATTTCTCTAACACGTATGGAATCTAGGATTCCACTTAGTGTGTGTGAGCCTCCACTGCAAAGGCTTCCGAGTGCAGTTTGTACAATAAAACTAGTAATAATCATCATCATTATCATCATCATAGAAATTATTGTAATCAAAATGCACAAAAAATTTGTGTCAGTATAGTGCCAAACTAAATATCTTTGCAATACTTTGTTATTATCATGTCTACAAAATGAAATGAAAAGCACTGTGAGTCTCAATTCACTATTTACAATAATCCAAATTTCCTAAATAAAATGTGTGATTAATCTTAAAGTTTCATTTGTAATTAATTGCAACAGACTGTTGGTTCCTAATGATTACTGATAATATTACCAGATAAAATTCTACAAATGCCAATCAGAATAACTATATAAACTTTATTAAATAAAAGCAATAACCATTAGAACTATACAACCGTTCATCCACAATATCTATGCACTGTGTGATTGCATAGCTAAGCATTTCCCTCGCATTAACAGAATTCTGATACCCAGAGTCCAAATGTAACTTTTTCCTGCCACTAGAAATAGGCAGTGGTGTAGAAATCTGGATTTTAGCAGAGACTTTACTACTTTTGCTTACCTTCCCGCTCTTATCGACAGTTAGGGTTTATTCCATAATATTGGCTGTATAGATATAAATATCTTTCTATACAAATAGTTTACTGTAAACAACATATCTTTATTATAAACCAACAATAAAGGTATAGAAAGGCATACAAACCCTTTAAATTGCCTTTCTTCAGAAATCTTTGCCCTCCAGGTGTTACGCTAGGATTACTATAGTAATCCTAGTGTTTAAAAATTTGGACGGAACTTTGTTCCGCTAAAGCTAAAGCGGGTGGGGGGAAGCATGTAAAGTATACAGTGTGGGAGGGGGCTCCCACACTGTAGCGGATCAGCGGTCGTACAGACCGCTTAATTTTTTAGATCAGGGACAGCCATCTCCAGTAGTACCGCCATCAAAAATACAATCTCTATACAAAATACAAACTTCAAAAAAAGGCAACGAGAAGAGGTAAGCGAGGGGCAAAAACCTCCAGAAAAAATAAAAAAGAATATCTATTGAGTGACAATCAGTTTTATTTACTATTAAAATCTGATCCCACTTCCGAATTTGTAGCTGAATTGGAAGTTCTTTTAGCGAAGGGGTTTACTACTCAATGCATTGTACAACAAGAGTATGATTATTTGTTTAACAAATTTCCCCACATCGCCACATTTTATCATCTTCCGAAGCTTCATAAGGACTGACTCAATCCCCCAGGCAGACCTATCGTCTCGGGGATTGGGTCAGTCACGTCTAGGCTTTCGGAATTTGTGGATTTCTATATAAAAAATTATGTCACCCAATTAGAGTCTAATATAAAAGACTCTACCAGGTTCTAAGTCTAGTTTCAGAGTTAGAATGGGACCCCTCCTTTAAATGGTGCTCCATAGATGTGGAGGTCTTATACACCTCTATTCCTCATGAACAAGGAATAGAGGTGTTAAAAGAAGTCCTTGAGCGAGATCCCTTACTTTCCTCAGACATGGTAAATTTTCTCATTGAGTGCACAAAATTTGTGCTGAAAAAGAATTATTTTTCTTTCCTAGAAAATATGTTCTTACAGATACGAGGTATTGCGATGGGCACAGTTTTCGCTCCCAGTTTTGCGAATATCTATCTTGGCAGCTGGGAGCGAAACTTGTTCTATTGCCATCCTTTATATGTGCATGTAAAATTCTTTCGGCGGTATATTGATGACGTGCTGCTAATATGGAGTGGCACGGAATCTCAATTTACATAATTTGTAGCCGATTTAAATCTAAATACTTACGGCTTCCAGTTTACATCCAAATTTGGTGGCCCTAAAATTGAATTTTTAGATTTAGTACCTACTGCTCCTGATTCAGATCTGAATGTGATTTCATCATACACATACTTTAAGGAAGTAGACAGCAATGGATACCTAGAATATAGTAGCTGTCACTATCACAAATGTAGGGATAATATCCCGTATTCACAGTTCCTTCGTTTACGAAGGAACTGTTCTACTACTGCAAAATTTATTGAACAGGCAGCAATTTATAAACAGTGGTTTCAAGAACTACACTATCCACCATCTCTGATTAATCAGAGCTATGAGAAAGCATTGCAATTGGATAGGCCATCTCTTCTAACCTACAGGCAAAAACCCAGTAAACGAATTGACAACGCTTCTCTATCCACATCTATCAAGGAGAAAGTTGATTGTCCTTTTATCACAAATTTTAATAGATTGGGTTGAGAAATTAAAAACATTATTAAAAAACACTGGTCGGTACTCCAATTGGAGTTTTTATCCCCTTTTCTACCCCTAAACCCTATAGTTAAATAACATAGAGTCAAATCTTTAAAGTCAAAACTAGCACCCAGTCTACTCCCTATAGAACCGACCCACACTAATACTTTGTTCTGTTCAAATATTACAGGCTGCTTCCCCTGTGGAGCGTGCAAAATTTGTAAATTTATCTCGAAAGAAAAAGTGTTCTTCTCCTCTGATGGCAAACAGAAATTTAGCATTAAAGAACGTCTTAATTGCAACTCTACACATGTTATATATATGTTGCAATGTAAGTGTGGTCTGTACTATATAGGTTAGATTAAGCGCCCCCTAAAAATTCGGGAGCTTGAAAACTACAGAAATATAGTGAATGGAAATTTGACACATAGTGTGTCAAGACACTTTAAATTATGCCATTTAGGAGGAGTTGAAGGACTTACTGTGAAAGCTATTGAGCAAGTCTTATTGGATAGACGAGGGGGAGACAGACTAAAAA
>WWET01003072.1:177648-189833 GCA_011038615.1 Limnodynastes dumerilii | reverse complement strand
TTCGCTAAGATCGTAGGTCTGAATCGCTCGCAAGCACTTAAGATCTTAAGTGCTGCGAATCTTTAAGATCTTAAGGATTTGCATGGAAATGGGCGGGGGGAGGCAGGGAAATGAGGGAAAGTGGGCGCGGGCTGACACTTAGGATCTTAAATGAACGATCCCACGTCACTTAAGATCCCAAATGACAGCGTAGAGTTAGGGCTAGTCAATGGTGGTCTAAGTTTAAGATCCACCGCTGTTTGCAAGGGGAGTGACTGTTTATGCAGTGGGCTGGAACATGGTAAGATCTTACCTAAGGTGCGTATATTTGCGATCTTTTCGCAATCGCATCTCTGAATCAGCCCCAGTGTCTTTATTAGTTTGGGAAAGGGGTGCCCTGGTGTGGGGCCATGCAATCACACATGGGTAGCTTAAAAGACTGGCGATTATCTAAGACATCATGGGCCTGATCCAGACCTACGTCCGCTTGCATTTTAACGGCGGGCGTAAACGTAAAAACTGCCTTTTGTACTTACTGTGCATGCGCGGGGTAGATGTTACGCTCATGTTACGTTCTGAGAAACTGAGCACATGGGCCTTGATCGTAACAGCTTCGCAATTACTCTCGGGGGGGCATACGATCTCTATAATTACGAATCGAGGCCGGGGTGAGGCATTTAAATCATACAGTATGGGCGTGCTAAGCGTCGTACCTACGCAATGAGCTTAGGGACGCCCGTGGTTACGCTCAGAAAAGTTAGGGTAGATTTTACAGAGCGTAAGAAGCCAAAAGTAAATACGACCAAGGGGAGTGCCGAGCAGAGTGCATCGGAGGTACGCCGGCGTAAATACACTACGCACATGAGCGTTTCATGAACGTAGGTCTGGATCAGGCCCCATGACTTCAATAACGGAGACAGAAATGAAAAATACACTTGTGAATCAGCTGCAGTGTCACTACTTTTATCTCTTCTATAAAGATGAACAATAACACTGAAAGTATTTATTCACTGAAAATATAACAATCAATAAATATTGATGCCGCCATTTTTAATGAGCAATAGTTTTCCTGGCACCTCTAGACACACCCATGGGTGGAGCTATTCACAAGACACACCCCCCTTTGGTGGTACAGGACACACACCATATGTGGCAAAGGAAATACCCCTTTGGTTCTGCACCTTAATAGTGCTATCACAATCTCCCTGATTTTCATTTGTAATAGTTGGCAATCATGCATTTACTACTTTCCCCCCCAAAAAAAGGCATGGCTACCAGCACTGAACATGGATCACACAGACTCAGCATCAGGTAACGCCTTTTCAAAGTCAGGAAAAATTGGCTATATATGGTGGGGAATTACATGCATGGTAAGTCCACTTGCTGGGGAAAGTTGAATAGGGCTTCAGAAATCAATAAACCTTTGTTTACTCAACAATTATCTGCTAACGGATTCCTACAGAGATTAGACAATGGGTGATGTCAACTTCATTGTCTGAGCCAGCAGCTGTTAATTGGTAAATAAACAAACCTTTAATAAGCTACTAATGGACTGCAATCTAACCTGCCATGTCTTGAAATGAGCATTTTAGAATGAAAAGCAGTGTCTGAGCTCCATTGTACCAGGTGATGACAGGGAAGGCAGGTGTAATAAATGGAGTTTAGAACATTGTACCAAAGCCTCTCTCCTCAGAACATGTTATGCCATGATAATCACATAAGACTGGGAAATCTGTTGAATTATCTGCAATTATCTTAAAGCAATTAGTAAGTTACAATGAAATGTAACAGTGTATGCTGTCTGTGTATGATAGAATATTGAATTGTTGACACTGTATTCACATACAATAACCCTAATCTCAACCCTAAACCTAACCTTAATCCCAACACTATTGTTAAACTCAATCCAAACCCTGGTTCAGACCCTGACTTAATATCGACAGCCAGCTTACGTGAGAAGCATACGTGGCACTACGCATGCAGGACGCATGTGTTACATATCTAAGCTATGAATGGACAGAATTGGTTTCCGTACTTTCAGAGTTTCGTACGTCAGGGCGTAACAACCCTCAATGTGCCAGATTTTCTAAACTATGGAAAGGGAAAAGTGGAGATGTTGCCCATAGCAACCATCAGATTCTAGCTGACATTCTTTAGTATGTAATAGGAAAGTAAGACCTAGAACCTGATTGGTGCGAGAATGCGTAATGTGGGCGGAGTCAGAGGATTCCAAATGCACAGCGATCTGTGCAGAGAGGTTAAGGAAGAGTTATGGATACGGAAGTCAGCAAAATTTTGCATGTTACAGGGAAGTGTCATGGGAATGAAGAGGGCGTCTCCGTGCTGCTGCCACGCAACCTAAAATTTTTCACCAGCTAAGACTTCACTAAAGGGCAAGCCACCATTAAAACAACCGCCACTTCACAAATCTTCATCCTGATTTTTACTAGAATAAATACAGAAACCGCAAACTGGAGTTTGCAAATACTCTGGAAAACCGATCTTCCAAGAGGTCAAATCAAATTTTTGATGAAATCGCTGTCAATTGGCCAAAAATAAATAAATATTAACCTCGATCTCAATAAAAACGATTTACAATCAAAACCGCCGCTTTTTACATACAAACTGCCGGCGGTTTCAAGATTTACATCATTGACCCAATGGACCGCCAAATAGGAAATGCGGCAGTTTGGGCTCCAAAACCCCCGGAAATATATAGTGATGTGCAGCGCTCAAAATAAAACTTTGGATCAGATCCCTTCTGTTTCGATTCCCAATTTATTTCAGATCAGGCCCTTTGCATAAAACTTTGTATCAGTTCCCATCTGTTTCGATTCACAATCTATTTCAGATCGGTCGTTTGCAGAAAACTTTGGATCACATCCCATCTGTTTCGATTCACAATCTATTTCAGATCATCTTTATATTCGTCCCTTATTTTCCATTGCAGCAGAAATTCCTAAACAGCTTCCGTGTTCCTGATAACTAGATGGAAGCTTAGACTATCTCCCTGCATGTATTTATAATGCCTTCATCCCCTGATCTCTGCACATCCTCGATAAAGCCGCATGTGAGGCCTGTTTGCAATGTTTCCTATAATACTTCCTCTTCTTCCACTCTGGAACAGACGTGACTGATATTCCACAGGCCATAAATACAGTTACATACCAGCAGTCAGAGGCTGGTAATCGGAGAGGGCTGACAGCCATGAGGATCTTGGTAATTCCTTCCTTACAGTCTGATGGCCTCAACTTTGTAAAGCTGTTAATAACTAAAGCTTTTTCTAGTCCAACCGCATGGCGGATCATTCATAATAAAAGCTGCTGAGGTGACCTGACGCTTTATGGAATCCTTGTGAAGCCTCAATGGTTTTACAGAGAAGATGGATGGCAGTAATGACAGGGCCACAAGGAAGACATTGCTGGTATGATGGCTCGTTGAGTAGCATTGTGCAGGGTTGCCGACTCTCCCGGAATATCCAGGAGACTCCCGAAATTTGGGCAGCTCTCCCGGTATCCTGGGAGAGACGGCAAATAGTCCCGACCTCTATTGTAGTCCCTAGTTACTAGGGATGGGCGTGACTTGATGATGTCATCAAGCACCGTCCACCCCCTAGAACACTAGAGATCACAATAGTTATTGACAGGGGGCGGGGCTTAATGATGCCATTTGTATAAATCACGTCATTAAGCCCCGCCCCTTGCAGGCATCAATGGCTTCCCTCCGGGATCTCCCAGAGGGAAGCCTTAAAAATGTAATATTCATCCAGTGCTTACAATCCATCAATTGCCCTGTCAGTTTCCTAGACCATATAGTGATTAATTGCATGGACTGCTGAATCATTTGATTATCTGTCGGCTGTATTATTGCACACAGCACTTTATTGTGTTTTTTATCTTGCATTATGGAGTTATGAGAGTTATGCCGGTACTTTATATTTATATATTTTTACTTTTATGTATAATGTACAATAAATGTGTTTTTTGAACCTCTTGTAGTTTTAGATGACCTTAGCGCAGCTATTCCTGTTTCCTTAAAAAGTCGGCAACCCTGACATTGTGTCTCACAGCGCTGAGGTCGTGAGTTTCATTCCCGGACTAGGCCTTATCTGTGGGGAGTGTGCATGTTCTCCCTGTGTCTGTGTGGGTTTCCGCAGGGTGCTCCATATTCCTCCCACACTCCAAAAACATGCTGGTAGGTTAATTAGCTGCTAAATAAATTAACGTTAATGTATGTAGCTCCAATGGGGCTGGGACTGATGTGACTGTGAAATATTCTCTGTAAAGTGCTATATAATCTGATTGCGCTATATAAAAACCTGCCAATAAATAGTACAACACATGCACACATACAGGTCAGCTTTCTGGGAATGTCCTCACAAACTTTGGGCAACTTAATTCTGTCCTTTTTTTATCCTGGCTTTTCCATTTATAAATACATTTGCACACATTTCATATATTGGGAAAGAATGATGGGCTATGCTCACCAATTACTGGGTTACTTTGGGAGCATGGCCCCTCCTCAGTGTGGCTGATGCATACTTTTAAAATGGAGGAATTCAGTGGGTAATCAAGGCACCATTTTCACAAAAAAATTCGGAACTTTCGAGCCTTGTATTTCCTGCTTCCTGCCTCTGACAGGAAGTATCACATGACTGTTATCAGCCAATCACGGAGGGCTGAACATACAGGCAGGCTTGCGGAGACTTTTTTTTTGTTAAACAAATACATCTTTATTGAGCTGAGTGTAAAAACACAATGCTTGGGTTGAGTGATATCAGGGGTGTAACTATAGTGGGTGCTAGGGGTGCAGTTTCTATGTGCAACCATCCCTTCTGCACTCACCTTTCATCCAATCCACCCTATTAGTAGCTCCCCTGCAGCCCCACTGAAGAAACAGACCTCACATGCCATTGCTGGAGCTACACACACAGTAGTCATACACATAGGCAGGGGTGATCAGCCAATAGGGTGAAACAGGGAGAAACATCACGTCAGCTGGCGTACACTAACCTGAGGATCGGCGCCAGGGTCATTACTTTAGTCAACCACGATCAGATAGAATATTGTAATGTCTCTGCTGTATTCAACGTGACAATAACCCTAATCCGAAACCCAACCTCAATCCCAACACCAGAGAGCTGGAGAACGAATTAGGATACAGTGGAGCCGGGGCTGTAACTAGGAGTGTGCAACATAGCAGCCAATCATATTCTAGCTGACGTTCTCTTGTATGTAATAGGAAAGTGAGAGCTAGAATATGATTGGTTGCTATGGGGCAACATCTCCACTTGCAACCTGCAGCTTAGTAAATCTGGCCCCTAGTGTTGTTCATTTGAATTATGTTTAACGTATGGATAAATACCATATCAAACATATTGCGGTGAACCTAGTACCTTTTTTCTTAGCTATCACACAATAATATAGCACCGGATTGTCTTCCGTACGTGCGTAATTTAGTGAAAGTGGGTGGGGGGAGGCAGTTAAATGGATTAATATGGGCGCGGTTTGTCATGTACGCACGTATGGATAGGAAAATACGCACGTAACTACACATGTAGAGTTAAGGTTGCCCTATAGACATGTGCGTCACTCAAAATCCATGCAAGGGGAGTGTCATAGGTGTTGCCTTTCAACGCACGTGCGTATATTTGCGTACTAACGGATCTGTGAATCCGGGCCATGGTCCATATCATTGTCCATCTTATGACCACCTAAGCGCCAGCGGCCACCGATATGGCCTCCTTAGAGTGTAAAATGCAGTGAGGTAGTGACAGGAAATTTTTATGTATACGTGTACCCAAGAATAAAGAGGACGGTCACCTCACGCGCCTCCAATGACGGATATTTTTATCTAATGATCACGTTTACATTCCTTGGTGTAGACAGACATCGCCTCTGGAAAGCTCCTGTGTGTATGAGGCTGATTTATTGCGGCTCAAATTCCAGTCCAGAATTTATGATATATACAGTGTGCTAACAAGACAGCTGGATAATGTCTGCTTACAGGAGATCTACTACCGGGCACCAAGGAGGCAGCCATTTTGAGGCCTAAATAGGTCATCCATCCACTAAGGACTGGTGACATAGCTGAGGTCAGGGGTGTAACTACAGGGGGTGCAGTGCACAGGCAGCCACTCCCATGCACTGTAAGCAAGCTGCCAGAGGCTGACAGCTTAAAAACAGCGCTCAACACTCCATGTATAAGTACATAAATACCCTCTGACAGATCCTATCAGGCAGCGGTCCCACCCAGCTCCACTCCCAGTCCCGCCTGGCTCCGCCTAGTCCCACTCATCCAGACTACACACCCTGGGCCGTATGCACAGATCCATTAGTTGAAGATACGCAATTATACGCACGTACGTCAGGATTGCCGACTCTCCAGGAATGTCCTGGGAGAGCCGGCAAATCGCCCGCCAGCCCCCCCAGCAGTGCATAACTACTGTAATCCCTAGTGTTACTAGGGATGTGTGGGGCTTGATGACATCATCATGCCCCGCGCATCCTTAGTAACGCTAGGGATTACAGGAGTGAGTGACAGGGGGTGGGGCTTAAGGACGCGGTTTGCATAAATCGCATCATTAAGCCCCGCCCCCTTGCAGAAATCTATGGCTTCCCTCCCTACGTTGCAAGCCAACACCCTTGACACTCCCCTCACACGGACAGATTTCCGTTGACTTCCGCCACCATAGAGCACCCTTATCTCTACGTGTGCATTTATGTGCGTATAATACTTACGTAAGTGCGTATGTAGCTAACCGCGCCCTCAAATGGTCATTTAAATGCCTCCCCCCACCCACTTTCACGTAACTTTGTCTGTACGGATTTCAACCACGCCCCTCCGCACGTATGTCCCCAAGTGCGATTCACAAGTACGTGCCTAAATTCCAAGTGTAAATAAAGTTACTACGCATGCGCAGTTACTCCGATCCTAAAAATACGCACGGAACTCCGCGCAAAAACGGATCTGTGAATACCGCCCCCTGTCTCCTTGTTAATGGGCCTGAGTCTGTCAACTGCCACCAATGAGGTGCAGGTTTTTCACTAAAAGGAATTAAGACTTTATCCATTTTCAGGTCACTTGGTACATCCATGTTTATTAAAGCATGTTTAATTTAAATGAAATTGAATAAAATAAAAATCCAGATTCTTACATTTGTGAGGTATATATATATATATCGACCAAAAAGAAAAATTCACCAGCACAAGGTCCAATATAGTCAGTGAAGCTTCAAGAACCTGTGATAATCCCGCGGGTAAAGGGGGCAGCTCTGATCCAAGGCTATGTCTACTGTAGGCCCAGACTTATGAAGTAGAAGGTATTGTGTAGGTGATCAGATCAAATGAGCGCCAAAACAAGTGTTTTTGCCAAATTGTTCATAAAGTTCTGAGTGATCAGAGATTATATGAAAAACAAAGAGAACAATAAAAGTAATATTATATGGCGGGAATATAGATAAATCCTTTGCAATATTCAGGGCACAGTGTCCGACTGACAGGTAAATTACACTACAAGTAAAGGTGATATCACCGCTACAAAGAGAGACACACATGCTCTGCAGACTATTCATTACCCGTCCTCTCCTGCAGCCAGCTGTTGTTTTATGGTTGTGCTGCTGCTATGTGACACCATGACAGCCATCGGCGAGTGTGTAAAGTATCTGGAATGTTTCCGAATTCACTGGATTTCTACAGAATTAAATAATTGCTAAATAAACTATTGTATTTCACATTTCATTTTTCAAGTAATACATTCTATTTGAAAAAATTCACTAGATTAAAGACATTTCGATTGCTAGTAATTGTCCATATCCCCAAATCTGATATTACCTAATTAGGAGAACCGGCACCTGGACAAACCCTGGACCGGATTCACAGATAAGAGGGAAATAAGTACGCCTGGATTCGCAAAAATACGCATCTAAGAGGCTCTACCATGACACTCCCCTTGGCCTGTATTCAAAGTACCGGACATATAAGATATACGTCCGGTGTTTAGCGATTTTTACTACTGCGCATGCGTAGTCATTTTTTTTACGTAATCTACGTATTTTTTTCTTATGTAGGTTGCTTAAATGCGGTCTGAAAGATGTAAGAAAAGATACGTAGATTACGTTAAATGACTTACGCATGCGCAGTAGTAAAAAGCGCTAAACACCAGGCGTATATGTTACACGTCCAGTACTCTGAATACGAGCCTTTGTTCTTACGGATTTTAGCTGACTTCCACTTCCATAGGGAAACCGTAACGCTCAGTGCAGATTTAGCTAAAGTACGTGCATACTGCACTCCCCGCCCACACTGCCTTATTTACATGCCTCCCCCCACCCACATTTCCTAACTTAGAACTTATGGAGTACCGACACGCCCCTTCTTATGGATCTCATTATCTTATCAGGCAGGGAGCTGAACCCCCGTGCGCAACATCTGGATGACACATGACCAATTCGCATAAAATCACCAAGATACGCACACGGCCTGCATATATTTAGTTACGTTCGTGATTGTGAATCGTGGCCCAGGTTGCAATGTGAGCAGTGACAATTGATATATATATATATATATTTAGTTTATATAATTCTTAGTGCTTTAGCTTTTTTTTTTTTTACTTTTTTTTATGCATTCAGGTTAAATTCTTGGCTTTAGCTTATATCCCATAGGCTCGGATCCAAGCTTTACAAGTGCAGCGTCAGCGGGGAACGGATACCCTGCTGGATCCAGACTTGCATGCGGACAAGAGGAGGCCACACCCCTCGCTCACAAGCAACACAAACACGAAACCCTGACCTTAAAACTCCCGCTGCATGCTCACACAAGGACGTGTCGGGATAGTCGAAGGGGGCTTAGCACATCCTTACAGTATCATTTACATACATCTCCCTCCCACTTAGCGTACACAGGTGCCGCATCCCGCCATGTTTCACCCCACCGTTGGAAGCGCTTCCAATATGGAAGTCTGGATCCAGAGGAACCCAATCCGTACTTGAACTCCGTCCCATGAAAAATACAGTACAAAAGGCAGGAGTTTTAGGATCCTAGGGCCGGATAGTAAATATATATACTTATAATATACAGGACATCATAATAAAATGTATAGATTGTTTTACAGACCATTGAATACCCACCACACGCTTAACGGACCTGTACCCAATGGACTTCTTTCTATGGGGAGACTTCAAAAATAGGGTCAGATCCTGACCCTCGCACGCTATTCAGGGTTAGGCTACAGGATATGGAGGGTTAAGGTTAGGCAGCTAGAAGAGGAGGGTTAGAGTTAGGCTGCAGGAGATGGAGGGTTAAGGTTAAGCAGCTAGAGGAGGAGGGTTAGAGTTAGGCTGCATGAGATGGAGGGTTAAGGTTAGGCAGCTAATGGAGGAGGATTAGAGTTAGGCTGCAGGAGATGGAGGGTTAATTTTAGGAAGCTAGAAGAGGAGGGTTAGATTTAGGCTGCAGGACATGGGGGGTTAAGATTAGACTGATAGAAGAGGAGGGTTTAGGGTAAGGCTGCAGGAGATGAAGGGTTAAAGGTTAGGCAGCTAGAAGAGGAGGGTTACGGTTAGGCTGTGGGACATGGAGGGTTACAATAAGTTGTCATAAAAACATTGAGCCAGATCCAGAACAACGCTTGTGAGCGAATTTACGCATGACAGAGACGTAAAATCGCCTTTTGGTAAGTACTGCGCATGCACACCATAGAAAATACGCTCAGTAACGTAGCGTAATTGTGAACGTTTGGGCCATTCACGTATGTGTCACGTAAATACTTACGTGTGGGCGTGACAATTTTACGTGAGTCCAAAATACGTCTGAAATACGTTAAGTAGGTGGGGGTTTGTATATAAAGTGTACAGTATGGGCGTGCTTAGCTGCGTAAATACGTGTTGCCCATACGTACGTGTGCAGATCACTGCGGTTATGTTACCAAAAGTTAAGGTAGGGTTTGGAAGGTACGCACGAAAATACGCCACGCGAGTAAACGTACGGAAAACGTAGTTCTGGATCAACCCCATTGTTTTAGGGCTGGATCCAGACCTGCGCTCAATAGGTCACTTACGCATGCACACATGTGCCCTCCAGATGTTACGCTACGGTTACGATAGTAACACTAGCAGTCTAAAAAATGTATGCAACTATTGTTCCGTATGCGTTTGCATACAAATGGGCGGTGGTTCCCCTCTGCTCGTTAAAGTGGGCGGGGAGAAGCATGCAAAATGTACAGTGTGGGAGGCGGCTCCCACACTTGTGCGGAAAAGCAGTGGTACGGACAGCTGATCCGCACGCTTATGGCAGCGTAAGCACAAGAGAGGGGAGTGACAGAGGCTGCGCACTCCCCTCTCTCTCGCACGGACAACATGCGGGGGTCTGGATCCGGCCCTTAGTGTAAAAACAGTTCTAAAACTTTATTCATGTTTGTATCAAAAATTTGAACTATGTTTTCAATCCCATTTCTGAACAGCTGTCTGTGTAGCATTTATGCACATATAAGTGTGCCAAAACACAGTCATTCATTTAATAAATAGTAAATGATAGATTCCGAAATAATAGCTTTTTTTTATTTCTTGTGCATTAGACCATCGACCATTTGGCTGGACGCCATTAATAGTAATAAGCGGTAGAATGTTTTATTGAAGTTGTGTTTGGTGTAGAAACAGAAACTAGTTGAGGCAGAGTCAGTAGCTCTGGTTGTATTCTGGCTGACAAGTTAAGGCGTACAACGTCTGTGCTTGTGTCTGTCGCTGTCAATCACGCTGCCTTCCGTGATAAAGGAAAACACGTTTGACATGTCAAAATGCAGCATTCCTCCTCAGCTTGTGAAACCCTAATACTTATACATTTTAATAGTTCCAGCTCCTGAGTGAGATCAGACAGATATTTTGGCTCAGAGGCTAGACAATGCTGACACATATATCAAATGCTCTATTAATTATGAATGTAGCATATAATGCAGCCGGGAACATTAGTACAAAATAACAGCCCAGAGGCTGTTTCAGAGTTAGTAACTAGGAGCTAATCTGGACATAGATAAAGCATGTTGCAATGTAAGAGAAGCAAATGACAGTAATTACATTTTTTTTTACATGCAGCAAAACTCATAGTTGCCAACTCTCCCTGAATATCAGGGAGACTCCCTGAAGATTGGGTGATCTCCCTGACTCCCTGAAGTGTTTGGTAATCTCCCTGATTCTAATTTCATCCATTGAGGTCTATGGAGATGACCAATTTCATGGAGGCCAAGATGTAATGAAAGAATCTTGTTAATCAGCTGCAGCGTCACTTTTAGCTTTTCTATAAAGATAGTAATGAAAGTATTCACTGACAATTTAATAATCAATAAATACTGACATTTTTATTGTAAAATAGTTTTCCTGGCAGTGCTAGATACACCTATGGGTGGAGCTATTCACAGGACACACCTCTTTGGCGCTACAGGACACACCCCTTTGGTGCAGCACCTTGATCGTGCTCTTACAATCTCCCTGATATTCATTTGCAAAAGTAGGCAACCATGGCAAAACTACTTTCCTTTTTCTTATGAGACACAAAAATGTAACACCTCTAATTTTAAGCTCTTATTTAGAGTTGAACTAGGCATTGCCACCCGCCAACTCTGACCGTGATACTAACGAATGCATCCTACATGCCTTAAGTCCGAACGCAAATGACGAACGGCATCTATGCGATCAAGATGTAAAGGCAACTGCAGCTCAGGAACCCGAGGCAAGTACGGCATATCGCGTATGTAAATGGAGCAGCCAATCACAAGGCAGCTACGTTCCCAGATATGTTTCTTTTCCCCAGCAATACAAACCAAGTGCAGGATACTACACTGTGAATATAGTGAAAATATAGTGGAAATGGGGGTTATGCTTTGTGCCAGCGCTTCTCTGACAAAGCGAATGTACTAACAGTACAGTTATAAATAAAGTTAGTTAAAAATATTATTATTTTCGATGCATAATCAGCATTTTCATACCTTTTGTATTGTGTTTGGAAAGGTTAAATGCTAACGCAATGGTCTGATATAGGTTGTGGATGAGTGTGAGTCCCCATTCCAAACGGCCCTATTGTGATAGGGCCGTTCACTCCCAGCCAGTTCCGAACTGGCTGGGAAATCGATTGCTTATGCCTCGATGAGGCATAGCAATCGATCCCCGGAGCACCGAACACGATGTTCCGAATGGTAAGCACGCAAACTTCCTAACA
>WWET01003072.1:135764-152179 GCA_011038615.1 Limnodynastes dumerilii | reverse complement strand
GAATGCGTCACGGCCGGGCACAGCGCACCAGAACAGTACAGCGCAGCCCCCTTGAAATGTGTCATGGCCGGGCACAGCACTAGAACCTTCGGCTGAAATATATTTTTTCTAAAATGAAACAGCGAGAATTCTGCCGGAACGGCAAAGACTTCTCATTTGGAAACGGCATGGCGGTGTGTCCGATTTTGCCAATTTGATTTGTAGCGATAACACAGATCAGATCGGATGATATGTTCTTATGAACGTCCTAAAAATCACAATCACCGATGGCGCGATGTCAGACAAATGTGTGGAGCGTGTACACAGGTACAACCGTCTGTCCGACTCTTCTGCCGTCTCCTGTGCAGCACAGACAGATATCTGTTCAGTGTGTATGGAGTCACAATGGTGTCAGCAGATGGTGAGGAGAGACGATGGGCCAGATCTAGACCTACGCCCGCTAGCGTATTTACGCTCGCCGTAGTCGTAAAAATAACGCTGTTTTCCGTGTTCTGCGCATGAGTGCGGCAGATACTACGACCAGAAACTCTGAACATACTTAAAAGACTAAGGTCAACAGCGTAACTATGAAAGAAATGGCGTGACAGACATACGACACCCGTAATTACGACTCGGAGGCGGGGTGAGGCAAGTAAATCGTACAGTGTGGGCGTGCTTAGGTGCGTAAGTACGTTGAGTCATTACAGCCGACACCAGATACGTTTGGAAAAGTTAAGGTAGGGTTTGGTGAGCGGCAAAAATACGTACAACCGTGGGGCGTGCCTAGTAATTCCGTAATTACGACTCGTAAATATGCTGCGCTTGAAACGCAACCCAAACGTAGGTCTGGATCAGGCCCGATGATCTCAGATTTCTGGTAGATTGTATAGTGTGTACACGGGACTCGGCTGCTCATCAGGACTTGCAATCATCAGTGACAGTGTAAGAGTCATCGCATCCCAGGAATGATTGTATTGGTGGGATTCCGTTCACCGCTATAAACAGACATTTTGACTTACACACAGCCCACAGCTAATTGTATTATAGAAAATGGCTGCATTGCGAAATTCACCTCGCGAAACACTGCCGCACCCAATGGTTTCCGAAGCTACAGGTTAGTGCAGGGGAGGGGATGTATTTTAGTCTTAGGGTTAGGCTGTGGGGAAGGAAGTCTTAGGGTTAGGCTACGGGGAAAGGAGGGTTAGGGTTAGGCTGTGAGAGAGGGTTAGGGTTAGTCTGCGGAGAAGGGAGGGCTAGGCTGTAGCAAAGGGAGTCTTAGGGTTAGGCTCTGAGGAAGGGAGAGTTAGGGTTAGGCTGCGGGGAAAGGAGTCTTAGGGTTAGGCTGCGAAGAAGGGAGGCTTAGGGTTAGGCTGTGGGGAAGGGAGGGTTAGGGTTAGGCTGTGAGGAAGGAATTCTTAGGGTTAGGCTACGGGGAGGGGAGTTTTAGTATTAGGCTGCGGGGCAGAGAGTCTTAGGGTTAGGCTGCGAGGAAGAGAGGGTTAGGGTCATGGAAAGGGAGGGTTAGGGTAAGAATTAGCATAAGGGTTGGGTTATGGGAAATAGATAGCGGTGCTTGCCTGTCTGCGGCGGGGCAGAAAGTTTATTTATAGCTCCGTCTTCAGAAATGGGGGCTCAAAAACAGCCCTTTCGAAAAAGGGCCATTTTCAGCAGAGACCCTCGCCTGTATAGGTGTGTACCAAGTTTAAGTCCATCCACTTTAAGTGCCATCTGTTCTTTAGCACAGTAGTAGGTTTGCTTCCTTGTAGTGCTAAAACATTAAGCTGGGTACACACTACATAAAATGAAGTCTAGTAAGTGTGGAAATGCGCAGGTCATATGTGCCCGGGCCTTTCACCAGAATCTCTGCGCACTGCATCATGTGCGATGTCACTGTGGTTGCCATGGCAGTCACATGACATCGAGGAAAGTCTGCAAAACAATCCTTAATAGCAACCTTCAAACACAAACAAAGACCTAATTCAGAGGGCAAATCCGTGTGTTACTCTCTGAGTCTAACGTGCGAAATTTGGAATCCACCATCCTGCACGCAGAAGAATAGGGCTCTTCCTCTGCATTCCAATGTGTGGGTGGTGGCTCCGTGGCCAGCAACTTACCTTATGTATGTACAGTAAGTAATCAAACAGAGATTCGGCTAAACTCTTACGTACAACACAGAGATGCCTGCGGAATACGGAATTGTGCGTGAAGGCTTAGCTGAACGCCGATCTAAATACCAACTCCCACCCACCATGCATATCTCGTACCCATGGTGTCAGGGCCCGCCCCCCGCGCAGATTCTGCATAGAACGCAGCATTGGGCAGCTGCACGCACACAGGTCCAATTCACAGCTGACTTACACACGTTACGTACGTAAATCAGCCAGTTTTCCGAACTCTGGATCCGGTCCAAGGTCATTAACCAATCGGCTTCCTATATCAGCGATTACACAATGGTAATCACACAGTGGATTGATGCAGAAAGTATCATTGTATAATCCGCTCACAGTTACAGGATTACAGGACAGGATTAGCTCTGTACAAGGCCTGAATACAATGGATTCGTTTCACTTCCATTTCATCCGCTCTCGTCGCCATTAACATGAAGACGAGGATTCCCGGAGACGCTGCTGGTAAGAAGATACCTGTAATCACATCATCTCTGTGCAACAATATGTCCACAATACCATGCTCACTGCATAGAAATATAATGTCCGTTATCACATCTAATATATCATTCTTCAGTATTCTTATCCCTTTAGTGTAAATGGTCATTGTACTGTACAGGTAATGAGCCTGGAGAATGGGGACAAGAAGTCTATAAAATCTGGGGACTGTCAGAAGCAGCACATTGTCAGTCATTAGATGGCCGCCCAAAGATGGCTCTGAGACTGCGCTTTGCCGGTACGATGGTCTGAATTTCAAAAGCCCATTGTACTACAGCTGAATGCACACTGCCGGCAATTGCATTTTAGAACATGGCGGTGAAAGGACTCCTGGAGTCGCAAAGCGTCATCTGCCGAAAGGTAAGTCATTTTACGTAACCCTACCTTTAACTCTTTCCTAACCCCAACACTCCCTTTCCTGCAGCCTAAACATAACCACCCATACCCCGCAGCCTAACACTCCATGCCCTGCAGCCTTACCCTAAAGGGTAAACATTGAGTTGGAAGGAACATCTATACTGCACGTGAATGTCTATACTATACTTTCATTTGGAGGGAACTTCTATACTGTACATTGAGTAGTAGGGTACGTCTATACTGTACATTGAGTAGTAGGGTACGTCTATACTGTACTTTCATTTGGAGGGAACTTCTATACTATACATTGAGAACGTCTATACTGTACATTGAGAACGTCTATACTGTACATTGAGTTGGAGGGAACGTCTATACTGTACATTGAGCTGGAGGGAACGTCTATACTGTACATTGAGTAGTAGGGAACATCTATACTGTACACTGATTAGGTGAGAATGTCTATACTGTACATTAAGTTAATAGGCATGTCTATACTGTACATTGAGTTGGAGAGAATGTCTATACTGTACATTGAGTTGGAAGGAACCTCTATACTGTACATTGAGTAGTAGGGAACGTCTATACCGTACATTGAGTTGGAGAGAATGTCTATACTATACATTGAGTAGTAGAGAATGTCTATACTGTACATTGAGTAGTAGGGAACGTGTATACTGTACACTGAGTAGTAGGGAACGTGTATACTGTACATTGAGTAGTAGGGAATGTTTATACTGTACATTGAGTTGGAGGGAGCGTCTATACTATACACTGAGTTGGATGGAACGTCTAGACTAGAAATTGATTAGGAGAGAACATTTATACTGTACATTTAGTTGGAGGGAACATCTATACTGTACATTGATTAGGTGAGAACGTCTATACTGTATATTGAGTTGAGGGGAACATCTATACTGTACATTGATTATCTATACTGTACATTGAGTTGGAGGGAGCGTCTATACTGTACATTGAGTTGGAGGGAGCGTCTATACTGTACATTGAGTTGGAGGGAGCGTCTATACTGTACATTGAGTTGGAGGGAGCGTCTATACTGTACATTGAGTTGGAGGGAGCGTCTATACTGTACATTGAGTTGGAGGGAGCGTCTATACTGTACATTGAGTTGGAGGGAGCGTCTATACTGTACATTGAGTTGGAGGGAGCGTCTATACTGTACATTGAGTTGGAGGGAGCGTCTATACTGTACATTGAGTTGGAGGGAGCGTCTATACTGTACATTGAGTTGGAGGGAGCGTCTATACTGTACATTGAGTTGGAGGGAGCGTCTATACTGTACATTGAGTTGGAGGGAGCGTCTATACTGTACATTGAGTTGGAGGGAGCGTCTATACTGTACATTGAGTTGGAGGGAGCGTCTATACTGTACATTGAGTTGGAGGGAGCGTCTATACTGTACATTGAGTTGGAGGGAGCGTCTATACTGTACATTGAGTTGGAGGGAGCGTCTATACTGTACATTGAGTTGGAGGGAGCGTCTATACTGTACATTGAGTTGGAGGGAGCGTCTATACTGTACATTGAGTTGGAGGGAGCGTCTATACTGTACATTGAGTTGGAGGGAGCGTCTATACTGTACATTGAGTTGGAGGGAGCGTCTATACTGTACATTGAGTTGGAGGGAGCGTCTATACTGTACATTGAGTTGGAGGGAGCGTCTATACTGTACATTGAGTTGGAGGGAGCGTCTATACTGTACATTGAGTTGGAGGGAGCGTCTATACTGTACATTGAGTTGGAGGGAGCGTCTATACTGTACATTGAGTTGGAGGGAGCGTCTATACTGTACATTGAGTTGGAGGGAGCGTCTATACTGTACATTGAGTTGGAGGGAGCGTCTATACTGTACATTGAGTTGGAGGGAGCGTCTATACTGTACATTGAGTTGGAGGGAGCGTCTATACTGTACATTGAGTTGGAGGGAGCGTCTATACTGTACATTGAGTTGGAGGGAGCGTCTATACTGTACATTGAGTTGGAGGGAGCGTCTATACTGTACATTGAGTTGGAGGGAGCGTCTATACTGTACATTGAGTTGGAGGGAGCGTCTATACTGTACATTGAGTTGGAGGGAGCGTCTATACTGTACATTGAGTTGGAGGGAGCGTCTATACTGTACATTGAGTTGGAGGGAGCGTCTATACTGTACATTGAGTTGGAGGGAGCGTCTATACTGTACATTGAGTTGGAGGGAGCGTCTATACTGTACATTGAGTTGGAGGGAGCGTCTATACTGTACATTGAGTTGGAGGGAGCGTCTATACTGTACATTGAGTTGGAGGGAGCGTCTATACTGTACATTGAGTTGGAGGGAGCGTCTATACTGTACATTGAGTTGGAGGGAGCGTCTATACTGTACATTGAGTTGGAGGGAGCGTCTATACTGTACATTGAGTTGGAGGGAGCGTCTATACTGTACATTGAGTTGGAGGGAGCGTCTATACTGTACATTGAGTTGGAGGGAGCGTCTATACTGTACATTGAGTTGGAGGGAGCGTCTATACTGTACATTGAGTTGGAGGGAGCGTCTATACTGTACATTGAGTTGGAGGGAGCGTCTATACTGTACATTGAGTTGGAGGGAGCGTCTATACTGTACATTGAGTTGGAGGGAGCGTCTATACTGTACATTGAGTTGGAGGGAGCGTCTATACTGTACATTGAGTTGGAGGGAGCGTCTATACTGTACATTGAGTTGGAGGGAGCGTCTATACTGTACATTGAGTTGGAGGGAGCGTCTATACTGTACATTGAGTTGGAGGGAGCGTCTATACTGTACATTGAGTTGGAGGGAGCGTCTATACTGTACATTGAGTTGGAGGGAGCGTCTATACTGTACATTGAGTTGGAGGGAGCGTCTATACTGTACATTGAGTTGGAGGGAGCGTCTATACTGTACATTGAGTTGGAGGGAGCGTCTATACTGTACATTGAGTTGGAGGGAGCGTCTATACTGTACATTGAGTTGGAGGGAGCGTCTATACTGTACATTGAGTTGGAGGGAGCGTCTATACTGTACATTGAGTTGGAGGGAGCGTCTATACTGTACATTGAGTTGGAGGGAGCGTCTATACTGTACATTGAGTTGGAGGGAGCGTCTATACTGTACATTGAGTTGGAGGGAGCGTCTATACTGTACATTGAGTTGGAGGGAGCGTCTATACTGTACATTGAGTTGGAGGGAGCGTCTATACTGTACATTGAGTTGGAGGGAGCGTCTATACTGTACATTGAGTTGGAGGGAGCGTCTATACTGTACATTGAGTTGGAGGGAGCGTCTATACTGTACATTGAGTTGGAGGGAGCGTCTATACTGTACATTGAGTTGGAGGGAGCGTCTATACTGTACATTGAGTTGGAGGGAGCGTCTATACTGTACATTGAGTTGGAGGGAGCGTCTATACTGTACATTGAGTTGGAGGGAGCGTCTATACTGTACATTGAGTTGGAGGGAGCGTCTATACTGTACATTGAGTTGGAGGGAGCGTCTATACTGTACATTGAGTTGGAGGGAGCGTCTATACTGTACATTGAGTTGGAGGGAGCGTCTATACTGTACATTGAGTTGGAGGGAACGTCTATACTGTACATTGAGTTGGAGAGCATGTCTATACTGAAAATTGATTAGGTGAGAACATTTATACTGTACATTTAATTGGAGGGAATGTCTGTACTGTACATTGAGTTATAGGAAACGTCTATACTGTACATTGATAATGAGAGAACGTCTATACTGAACATTGAGTTGGAGGTAACGTCTATACTGTACATTGATTAGGAGATAACATTTATACTGTACATTGAGTTTCAGGGAACATCTATACTGCACATTGAGTTGGAGGGAACGCCCACTAGTGACCTAAGCTCCGCCCCTCTGTCAGTAATGACAATTCTCTCTGTAGCTCTGAACATTCACAATCCACAAGGAACTTCAGCAGAGTATCGCAAGACGATCTATCTGTCCCTTTATTGTTATTATATATGAATATGAAAACCTCACGTAAGCTGTTATTTCCAGTTATCTCCTTCTCAGGTATTCTGTACACAATTACTAAATCTTTATAGAAATCTTTCTTCGCACCATCAGTGGTTACTAATTACACCTTCCCTGCACACACTCAGTTACCACGATCACTTGTGTAACACACTGAACAAGCAAAGCAGAAATTGTGACAGCACAACATACTACAACATCCCCAAAAGTAACACAGTCACTGGGCTCCAGGCAAATCATAGCGACCCCTTCAGCAGGTGCTGAAACTAATTAACCATATCCTCAAGCCTACATCTCGTTTTTTAAACACCTCTGTGAATCGCAAGCTCTTTAGGCTATTGCTTCCCTGAGTGTGACTAAAGATTTTCTCCTACTAAAAATGTCATGAACATCTCACCATCGGATACAAGAACAAACATGTCTGTCCCAATATCATGTAACCAGCTGATCAACTCGTAGTTACTTTGCTTTAAACCTCAATTTATCAGTTTTACAAAGCAAGACAATCAGGATATATCTGTGGTTAACCAGTCCTCATGTTACCTTCTCCCAGATAAATCATTATTTGTAACAAGATTTCAGGGATATTTTAAACTCCTGTTTTATGTTTTCTTTTGTCACTCATCTGGGGCTTAAATACTCCAGAAATTCATGTTATAAAATGAGAAGATTTTAAACAACAAACAAAAGTTTTTATAAAACTCCACATTTTAGAAGTTGTATTTAAGTGTTTACAATGTATCACTACAGTGTGTTACATTATTATCATATTAAAACACAGATGTAAAAACAAGCTATGATTTATCTAACAGATCAAATGCTTTTACATTGACTGATTAACACAAGTGGCTTCTTCTATCCCACCAGTATCTTTTCTTATGGGTTTTGAGCAGCAGGTGCAACGTTTAAACAACTTACCTATCCCACAAATAAAGTTCCAGACATAGAAGGACACCAGAGCAACTCTGTCAATCACAGGAAGACAGGATGGAGAGTCCCCAGAAAACACCTCTGTATCTCAGATAATGAGTCTCAGTAACCAGCAGATGGGGGGAGAGTTGATCAAACTATATCCAAAATCCAAAGTGAGTAGAAGAGGAGCAGGGATCAGATGCCAGAGTTGGTTGGTGACTACTTCTGCCAGGACAATGCCCCTTAGCTGGTGAAGGAGGGGTGGTGAGGGGGGGGGGAGCAGTGAATGAGTTGCAGGGAGGACGTTTGAGGCTGAAGTGGGATACACAAGGGAGGCTGAGCTGTCTGCACAGAGGAGGGGCTGGGGAGAGGGATTGAGTTTCAGGAGCCACCATGGGAGACCAGAGAGGGAAAAGGCACCGGTTGACAACTCTCCAATTATAGTTTTCTGAGTATTTCTGTCCCCTTACAGCAGCATCTGAAATAACAGGGAGAGACGGCAGGGAGGGAGGGACAGGGAACAGGAGCTCCAAAACTTACCTGATCCCACACTATCTGACAGCACAACTGCACCAAGTTATAGAACCTGAAACAATTGATGATATCTGGACACAAATTAATGCCCAGAATCCTTTGCATGAATGAACAACCAGCTATAATAGTATGTCATTCAGATATTTATATACAAAGCCTTGAAATGTCTGGTCGACAAAATGATGACCCGGACTAGATCCAAAATTGCGCACAAACAACGCTCGGAAGTCTCTGCAGACTCCGTACAATACGGAGTGACATCCCTGCGCAAACTGAATATAGGCATTGTGGGCGGCGGGAGGCAATTAAATTGTACAGTGTGGGCGGGGTTAGGCGCTTACATATGATAAGGCGATGTGTACGGCCAGAGATACGCAAGGAAACGTTAAGGCAGGATCTGAACAGGTAAATCAGATAAGTCACGTGCATGAGAGGGTAGTGCCAGGGGGAGTGCATTATGTGCGCAACTCAGGGTTGCCGACTTTTGAAAGCTCCCCTCCTGGAGAACCCGGAGGGAAGCCACAGATTACAGCGTGGGGGCGGAGCTTAATGACACGCTTTATGCAAATCGGGCCATTAAGCCCCGTCCCCTATCAATCACCAGGGTAATCTCTGTTGTTAAAGGGGAAGGGCGGGGCACGATGACATCATCAAGTCCCGCCCATCCCTAGTAACTCTAGGAATGCACAGGTGATTGTTTGGGGGTCGGGGCATGCGGGAGATTAACTACAGCGCGCGTAAGCGTACGATCGTCTGAAAAGCCAGAGGGGCCGTCCCTTGCCGTTACTACGCAAAGTTTAGTGTAGGGAGGCAGGGTAAGGAGGCTGGGAGGGCGGCGTTTGCTTAACTATGTCGCCGTCCCAGTGTAGTTACCCTCGCTTACGCCGGCTGAAGTTAGGGTAGCCTTCAGCCAGCGTAAGCGAGGGTAAATACGACGGGGCAGGAGGAGTGTCAGGGGCAGTCCCACGATGTTACGCTGAGTGTTAGCACGCACAGCGCTACATCGTAGCGCTGGATCAGGCCCCTCGTCCAGACTTAAGATCGTTTTACGTACGCATGCGTATCTAAGTTACACACTACTAAGTATGATCCCCTGCCCCATCGCTCTCCCCTCTCATGCACATAACTTAGCTGATTTAGAACCTGCCTTAGCTTTTCCTTGCATATTTCTGGTTTTACGTATCGCCTTGTCATACGCAAATGCGTAACCCCGCCCACACTATACAATTTAAATGCCTCCCTCCACCTACAATGTGTAGGAATGTCACACCCTATCGTATGGAGTTATGAACAAGTTACATATGATCAGAGCTACATCTGCCGTGCACATGTGCAGTGTGTTCCCACAGCCAGATTTATGCATGCTGCGTGCGTAAATTGCCTGTCGTTATTAAGTCTGGATCAGATTATAGAGCTCAGTGCACACTACCATATATCTTGTGCGTTCATGTCATTATCTCCTGTGTACTGTTAGCAGGGAGCATTGTGTACAGTATTCTGGTCACACCTTGGAGCTGATGCAGAGCTGCGCATCCATCTATATTTTAGGTAGTAGCGCAACAGAATCCCGCTCTGCACATGTGCAGGGAAGGACGCACACAAGATGACGCATCCCCCTGTGTCCGCATCCGTGTGATCTGCGTTAAAGCAACAGGGAGTTCCACAATATTTATATGAGAGAGTGAGCGTGTCAGTGCTTCTGCTGGGCGTGGTGTCCCTGCGCTTTACACCTGAGGGAGATGGAGGGTTAAGATTAGGCAGCTAGAAGGGGAAGGTTAGAGTTAGGCAGCTGATCAGGGAGGGTTAGGGTTAGCCTGCAAGACAGGACGGGTTAAGGTTATGCTTCTAGAAGGGGAAGGTTAGGGTTTGGCTGTGGGAATGGGAGGGTTAAGGTTAGGCTGCTAGAAAGGGAAGGTTAGGGTTTGGCTTTAGGACCGGGAGTGTTGAGGTTAGGCTGCTAGAAGGGGAAGGTTAGGGTTAGGCTGTGGGGCAGTGAGGGTTAGGGTTAGGCTTTGGGATAGGAAATATAAAGGTTAGGCTGCAAGAAGGGGAAGGTTAGGGTTAGGCTGTGGGGCAGGGAGAGTTAGGCTGTGGGACAGAAAGGGTTAAGGTTAGGGTTAAAGTTAGGCTGCTAGAAGGGGAAGGTTAGGATTAGGCTGTGGGGCAGGGAGGGCTAGGGTTAGGCTGTGGGATAGTAAGGGTTAAGGTTAGGCTGCTAGAAGGGGAAGGTTAGGGTTAGGCTGTGTGGCAGGGAGGGCTAGGGTTAGGCTGTGGGATAAGGTTAGAATACTAGAAGGGGATGGCTAGGGTTATGCTGTGGGACAGAAAGGAATAAGGTTAGGCTGCTAGAAGGGGAAGGATAGGGTTAGGCTGTAGGACAGAAAGGGATAAGGTTAGGCTGCTAGAAGGGGGAAGGTTAGGCTGTGGGACAGAAAGTGATAAGGTTAGGCTACTAGAAGGGAAAGGATAGAGTTAGGCTGTGGGACAGAAAGGGATAAGGTTAGGCTGCAAGAAGGGGAAGGATAGGGTTAGGCTGTGCGGCAGGGAGGGCTAGGGTTAGGCTGTGGGATAAGGTTAGGCTGCTAGAAGGGAATGGTTAGGGTTAGGCTGTGGGACAGAAAGGGATAAGGTTAGGCTGCTAGAAGGGGATGGCTAGGGTTATGCTGTGGGACAAGGAAGTTTAGGGGAAGGAAATTCTTTGAAGATCCTATGGGCATCGCTTTCTACCTGGAGACATCTTGCGATTACATGGCCGTCGCCGCTTTACTGTCGGGATGTGCTTGGAAACACAGCCATTATTTATAAAGTGTAAAGTGCGCTGTGTCAGTCACCTGCAGAGCACTGCAGCTATAATCCCCTTCTCCAGACTGTCAGTGAGGGAGCTGGATCCCCAGGAACAATCCCTATCACGGGTGCTCTCACTTTCCTCCCTTGCTGACAGCTCTACCATAGGAGCACAGCGCAACGATCCTTTCTTCTGGTCATCGCCACAAAGTTCTACAAAGTAGCAAAACTTTATTTTAATATAAAATATACATTATATAACGGACATTCCCTCCCTGACAGCTGCACCTCTGACCAGTCCCTGTGTGATTGTATTGTGGTAGAAATACCCTGTGCATACTATTATCAGTGCTCTCTGCTGCAGGATGTTATAATACACATGCAGACACATCACAATTCTGGGACAGTGTAACACAGAGCACTGAGAGATTCTATGATCTCCCTGTCTCTTTTATACAGAAAGAAATTCTAAATCCCAAGGAGTAATCCCCGGCAGGAGAATGAGAAGATATTCTGGGGATGTGTCTGTTCATGTCTTTACACCTCCTGTGACATAACAAATATGCCTGAGCCGACCCCAAGTATATCAGATCCCATCAGCGTATATTCAATGCTCCTTATACGTTTATTATACGATACAGAAGATATAAGATATAAGAGAGGAAGGTCTCATACATTCTAATTGTACCTGATTTTATCAGTAACTTGGCGCTAATTCAGAGATCATTCCATGTCGCCATCTTCGTAAAAGCGTACGAATCCATTTAGATTACAATCTCTCCCTCATATCAGTGCGTTCAGATCACATTTCGCTCATTTTTTTGAGTTCTGCGCATGCTGCGCATCTGTGATACCCGACCGGAACGCAAATTAGTGGAGATGTTGCCCATAGCAACCAATCAGATTCCAGCTCTCACTTTCCTATCACATACTAGAGACTGTCAGCTAGAATCTAATTGGTTGCTATGGGCAACATCTCCACTTTTCCAAACCTGCAGCTTAGTAAATCTGGCCCCAGATGTTAGAAAAATGACACTTCTGACAAAGGAGATGAGAAGTGACTGTATATGGGCATGGTTTGGTAAAACAATGTACAGTATGGGCGTGCCCTCCCCGCATAGAGGGATGGCATAGAGAAATAGGGATAGCATACCCTCCAACATGAGCCATTCCATTAGGTACAAAATACTCTGCTCCTCAGTTTCCAACTGTTAGTTACTATGGTAACCTCCTTTGTTGGAGAGACAAATAGTTTTTTATCAGTTCACCAGGTGAGTGACAGTTGGAAGTTCAGCTGCAGAGTATATTGTACCTAATGGAATGGGTTTATGTTGGAAGGTCTGTGACAGCCGAAAACTCCTTTTCGTCTGTCCCTATTTCGAATACTCGTCCATTTTTTCTCAAAATGGGTGAATATGCCGATTGGTATACTCACACATTCATTTTTGGAAGCGCCGCCACCGCTGCTGCAGGACCCGACGCTTCACCGGACCACCAGAAAGTTGATTAACCTCTCCAGGGCTACACTGTTAGGGTCAGGCTGCGAGAAAGGGGTGGTTAGGGTAATAGAAGGGGAGGGTTAGGATCAGAATTAGGGGAAGGATTGGGGTGCTCCGGGGATCGATTGCTATGCCTCATCGAGGCATAAGCAATCGATATCCCAGCCAGTTCAAAACTGGCTGGGAGAAAACGGCCTTATTGAAATAGGAACGTTCTTACCGGGGACCCACACCCCTGCGCACCGATCCTGACTTTTGGATTGCCGCCATTTAGGTTCACACAAGATGTAAGCTAGGGTATAGCTATCGGACATGGGAGTGGAGTGGTCAGTACCGGCCCTGCGGTCTGGCGCCGCGGTGGGGAAAAAGGGGGGGGGGGGGTTAGGGTAATAGAAGGGGAGGGTTAGGATCAGAATTAGGGGAAGGATTGGGGTTACATTTAACACTTACCGTGTTCGGTGCTCCAGGGATCGATTGCTATGCCTCATCGAGAAAACGGCCTTATTGAAATAGGGACGTTCTTACCGGGGACCCACACCCCTGCGCACCGATCCTGACTTTTGGATTGCCGCCATTTTGGTTCACACAAGATGTAAGCTAGGGTATAGCTATCGGACATAAGAGTGGAGTGGTCAGTACCGGCCCTGCGGTCTGGTGGCGGGGCCCCTCCAGCGGCCACCTGCTGCGGTATATCATTAGCGCACTGCAGTCTTTCTGCTGCTGTGGCGGCAGGTGTGTCAGAACCACTATCCGTACTCAGGGTTACTGGCTCCGGCTGACCGTGCTAACCCCCCTCCCCCCGCCTGCTAACGATATGCTGTAGTACCATTGGCTGCTCAAGTTGTCTAGGAAATCGATTAAATAATCTGTTTTTAGTGATTGCGAATTTCACTCTGGTTATTCAGCCGGTCATTACTATATTTTTGCATACTTATCGCTGTGTCTTTGTATATATCACAGGGTTGCTGACTTTTTAACGCTTCCCTCCGGGAGATCCCAGAGGGAAGCTACTGATGCCTGCAAGGGGCGGACTTAATGATGTGATTTATGCAAATTGTGTCATTAAGCTCCGCCCCTATCAATCACTATTGTGATCTCTAGTGTTTTAGGGGTTGGGTGGGGCTTGATTACATCATCAAGTCCCGCTCATCCCTAGTAACTCTAGGGATTACAATAGAGTTTATTAGGGGGTCGGGACTTTCGGGAGATTTGCTGGCTCTCCCGGAATACCGGGAGTGCTTCCCAAATTTCGTCAGTCTCCCGGATATTTCGGGAGAGTTGGCAACCCTGATATATCAGCGATTCTCAACCAGGGTTCCCCCAGGGCATAATAATACTGTAGACCTTAGTGTTGTCAGTTAATTAACCCTGAAAACTAAATTTTTTCTAGACATTTATACCCTGTTGACCTAATGTCGAGTGTAGGAATGTATGTCGCAAAAATGACTTTATAACGTGTATACCGCACCTGTACCTTAGCTTTGCGTTCAGAAGGTTAAACGCCAACACAATGGTCTGAAATAGGTTATGGATGGTCAGTCGTCTGCAGGGCCCTGGACTCGGTCTGGTTTGCAGTCACAGTTGCGTAGGAAAGTATTTGCCATTCCAGCAAACGATGTTTTGTCAGTGATACAGAAAACAGCTGCAGCATTTGACACAGGATTCGAGTTTATAAAAAATATATTCCGACAAACCCGATATTGTACAAACCACACCCCTTGCGTGACCACGCCCTTACTGTACATTGATTACCTCTCTACACCGCTTTTCCTCCCACGTAACACCCGCCTGAATGACAGCCGTCTCAGCAGTGAGTATCAGGAGCACCGTAATGGTCGCGCTTCTGTCCTGAGCATAGGCTGCATGAATAAAAGCAGAAATACGCTACACCATTGGGTGCCCATTCCAGTCTGGATCAGGATCCTTGTGGAAGAAATCTGTTTGTGGCTGAGGATCTTGCAGCTATTTCAGGGATTCATGTGAGGGGTGTGGGTCCCCGCATAGAAAATCCCATTTTCGAAAATACTGATTCCTCTTTTGATAACATATGCCTCGAAGAGGCATTGCAATTGATCCTCGGAGCACCGAAAGCTCTGTGCCCTGAAATGGTTAGTAAAAATAGTCCCTACTCCTTTCCCTAATTCTAAACCTAACCCTCCCCTCTCGCTACCCTAACCCTAACCATCCCTTAATTGCAGCCTGACCCTAACCCTCCCTTAATTGCAGCCTGAACCTAACCCATTATTTCCTGCAGCCTGACCCTGCCCCTCCCTCCCCTGCAGCCTGACCCTGACTCTCCATCTCCCGCAGCCTGACCCTAACCCTCCCTCCCCTGCAGCCTGACCTTAACTCTACATCTCCTGCAGCCTGAACCTAACACTCCCTCCCCTGTATCCTGACCCTAACCCTCCCTTCCCTGCAGCCTGACCCTAACACTCCCTCCCCTGCAGCATTGTGAAAGTGAATGGGCTAAGTATGCAGAAAGGCATATTCACCAGTTCATTAAAAAAAGTATAAAGTGGTAAGTATAGGAAAAAAGGACATTCGAAAAGCAACTTTCGAATGTCCCTTTTCCGGAAATGAGACTATGCGGAGAGTGTAACCGCATGAAGAGGGAGCTACATGCCGGTACTAGTAGTGCACCCAGCATTACCCAGGTCTGATACTGGAATATGGGTCTGGAGAGAAGCCTGGCACCGTGTAAGAAAATATTTGCAGCAATTACATGCTAGTCATGTGCAATTTGCTATTATACACGCACTCTGTTTTTCCAAATAAAATCTACATACAAAGCGGTACATGTCCATTAATCACGCCAGGCTTCAATATGTCATGTAAGAATGTCGTACAATGATCAGCCGTTATGTTCAGGCAGAGAAATTCTTTTCAGGATATTTCAGATGCTCTTTTGCATCAGATGCTGTGTTTCAATGAATATTCCTCACAGCGGCTTCTGTGATCTCTCTGGGGGTCTGAGTGGTCTGCGACATGACAGCTGAACAGATAACCTGTGCAAGTAAACACCGCCACTCAGGATCAGACCTCCAGAGCGGTGGCTTGTGTGCTCTGTCTCTGTGACATGTCTTTTGTCTCTAATGCTGGTGGAGGCTGCTCAAAATAAAAAGAGAGCACATTAGTGATCAAAGTACAGAATACAGAGAGCACACCAGTGTCTGCAATACACAGTACACAATACAGAGAGCACACCAGTGACCTTGGTACAGAATACAGAGAGCACACCAGTGACCGCAATACACAATACAGAGAGCACACCAGTGACCGCAATACACAGTACACAATACAGAGAGCACACCAGTGACCTTGGTACAGAATACAGAGAGTACACCAGTGACCGCAATACACAGTACACAATACAGAGAGCACACCAGTGACCTTAGTGCAGAATACAGAGAGCACATCAGTGTCTGCGATACACAGTACACTGTTAGGAGCGCTTACCGCGTCCTCCCGTCCCGCTCTGCTTCCGGCGTCCTGGTTGCCTAGGCAGCGCCGTTGACGTCCTCCCCTGGGTTCTGACGCTGCTGCTGGGGGCTTGGTCGTTTTCCCCTGCGTTGATTGGCGCTGGCTCCCTTCTTCTCCTGGCGCTGTCTCTCTCCTGGCGCGGTGTAACGGCTTCTGCACCTTCCTCCCTCCACGGCCCGACTTACCTGC
>WWET01003072.1:80380-90467 GCA_011038615.1 Limnodynastes dumerilii | reverse complement strand
GCCCATACTGTACACTTTAAATACAAACCCCCGCCTACTTAACGTATTTCAGACGTATTTTGGACTCACGTAAAATTGGCACGCCCACACGTAAGTATTTACCTGTCACATACGTGAATGGCCCATACGTTCACAATTACGCTACGTTACGGAGCGTATTTTCTATGGTGCGCATGCGCAGTACGTACCAAAAGGCGATTTTACGTCTCCGCCACGCGTAAATTCACTCACAAGCGTTGTTCTGGATCTGGCCCAATATATATATTGGAACAGAAATTAGCTAGTCACACCCATGGGTGGAGCTATATATAGGACACGCCCCTTTGGTTTTATAGAACGCACCCTTTTGGTGGTACAGTAGGATAGGGCAGAGTATTTGGTACAGCACCTTGATAGCACTATCACAATCTCCCGGGTTTTGATTTGCAAAAGTTGTCCACTATGAGTAAAACAAATGCTAAATACATACCTGAAAAACTGCAAACAGCAGCGTGCCACATAACGAGGGAATGTGCTCAATGTGTAATGATCGCTTGGTGGGATTGTTTCCCTGAGTTCAGGACACAACTTCCATTATACGACTTCTTGGTATTCATGACAGGAGTGAGACATCTACTGGAGAAGTGAGGTTATGACACTCTGTAGTTGGAACCTATTTAAAATTTCCTAAATTGGCTGATCAGTTCATTGATGTGCAATGAAACCATAACTGTGATACGCAATCCTGTTGTTTCTTTGTATATGAGGAATAAGATGTAAGGAGCAGTGATTAAGGACGTGGATGACATTTGGGGCCGGTTTTTACAATCCCGGATTCATTGCATATACGTTCTTAAATTACTGATCATCGCGGGACCTCGCTGGAGGGGTGAGTAGTAGTAAAATGAATGAATGAAGCTGCCAGGCTCACTGCGAGGAGAAGCCAACATCAGATCAACATCGTTCACTAAAAAAAGTTAGGGTAAGTAAATAGACCCCTATATTTTGTTTACAATACAGAAGGAGGGTAATACGTCGCATTCTGCAGGTGTCATTATTTCTTTGCTCAAGTAATTCTACACTGTATCTTATCCAGGGTTGCTGACTCTCCGAAATATGTACGGTTCTCCCGGTATCTTCCGCATGCCACGACACCCAATTAATCACCAGTGTAATCCCCAGAGTTACTAGGGATGGGCGGGGCTTGATGATATCATCACGTCCCGCCCACCCCATTAACAAATGAAATCACATGGGTGAATGCAAGGGGTGGGGCTTAATGATGTGATTTGTATAAATCACATCATTAAGCCCCGCCCTCACGTAATCTATGGCTTTCAATAGTCGGCAACCCTAATGTCAGCACCAGATAAACCAACAACCAATTTATTGCCATTATCGTAATTGAAGGGAAATAGAATATTGACCCAGATCGACCGAACTAAGTTACATACGACAGTAAATATGCACGTGAAATATCTGGCGTGCAGATGCGAAGATGTTCCGAGACAGGGGACTTACACAAAATTACTTGCCTAAGTCCCCTGTTGTTCCTAAGTGTGGATCTGGGTCCTTGTGGACCAATCAGGAACCTGGAAATAGGTCAGCAATACTTGACACCTCTTTTAAAACATCCTATTCCACATGAAACATAACTCGTGTGAAATCTTAATAATAATCTCCTCTGTATCAATCGACCTGCCAGATCCTGTTTCCTCAAACACCAACATTTATGCACATTAAAGTAAGCACAACCATTAAAAACTAGGTCTATGCCGAAAAAAAAGGAGTGACGGCACAATTCGCTGTGTTAGGAATTGATCCGCAGATCATAGAAAGGTTATTTAGAAGTTACGGAGACGCAGTGAGTGATATTCCTGTGTCATTGCACCGTCACCGTCTGCTTGCCCTATTGGGGCCTTTCACTAAGTGGATTCCATAAATGCTGACCTTAATCCTGTGTTGTATAATCTGCTTCCTTAAGATCCTGCCTCATTGTACTGACACCGAGCTATGAACAAAGGCCACCAGCAGCCAGGAACACGGGATGGAATATCTGAGAGCCAGGAGGACGCATCAGGAGACAGTCAGTGAGTCGGTGAGTATCCTGATGGCTGCGTCGTGATAATTGTATTAAAAAATGAAGGGCTTAGAAAGGGTTAAACGAGAAGCAGTTACAAGCTTCTAACAACTAATCTGACCCCTGCAATGATTAAAGGTATTGTTTTAACCAGTGGGTGAGGGTCCCCGCTGAAAAGTCCCTATTTTCAAAGGGCCGTTTTCTCCCAGCCAGCTCCGAACTGCTTCTGAATGGAAGAGGCATAACAATCGATCCCCAGAGCACGGAGCACGGTACTCCGAAAGATAGGTAAGAAAATCTAACCCCAATCCTTACCGTGACTCTCCCCTGCCATGACCCTAACCCTCCCTTCCCCACAGCCTGACCCTAACCCTCCCTTCCCCACAGCCTGACCCTAACCCTCCCTTCCCCACAGCACGGTGGCTCAGTGAGTAGCATTGTGTCTCACAGCGCTGAGGTCATGAGTTTGAATCCCGGACTATGCCTTATCTGTGCGGAGTTTGTATGTTCTCCCTGTGTCTGTGTTGCCCTGGTTTCCTCCCACACTCCAAAAACACACTGATAGGTTAATTGGCTGCTGAATAAATTAACCCTAGTGTGTCTGTGTGTGTCTGTGTCTGTGTGTAAGGGGCCTTGGTATGTAGCTCCATTGGGACAGGGACTGATGTGAATGTCTAATGTTCCCTGTAAAGCGCTGCAGACAATTTGTGGTGCTATATAAATAAGCGTTAATAATAATAATAATGGGCCAGATCCTAAACTACATACGCGAGCGATTTTACGCTAGCCACTGACGTAAATTTGTCCATTAGTATTTACTGCGCATGCGCACGCCAGATGTTACGCCACGTAACTTATAATGTACATATCAGCCTAGTATCAACAGCGTAACTACGGATGAAGGCGCGTCACAGCCATATGGGTGAGGCATTTAAACCGTACAGTATGGCTGTGCTCAGGCGCTTACATACAGGCAGCCTTTACGTACATCAGTAGTTACGCTTTGAAAAGTTTAGGTAGGGTTTGGAACGCATAAAACAGCCAAAGTACATACAAGCGAGGGGAGCGCCTAGAAAATACGCTACGCCTAAATACACTACGCGATGAAACATAACGAGCACTTAGGTCTCGATCTACCTCAATCTACCCCAATAACCCTAACCCCCCCGTTTGTACTACCCAGTCATGTTATAATAATTGTTATAATTGTAAAGCACTGCATACCATACTGACACTATATAAAAACCTGCTTATAAATGAATAAATATTAATTTCCTAGTAGAAAACATGAATAATAACTAATAATAATAATAATTATACTTTAAAAAAAATGTCTGACTGTGATTTAGAAATTGCTTACAGAAGCCTGCTGTCTTTTCCTTTATTATCATTTCCAATTTTTTCATATTTTCTATAGGAATGTGTATGTTTGGGAGTGAATGACTGACTGCTGCAATAGGCAAGAATGTGCTTATACTTTTGCTGCTATAGCTCCCTGCACTGTGAACTGGGCTCCAGTTAGCGAATCAGCTACAATGACTCCATTGTCCCAAAATCAAAAAGCTTTAGTGACAGTCATAAGGCCTTTCTTCTGATCATTATTCCTCTGCTCTTCTTCCACGTGGCTGAGTCTACCTCTACATTTTCCCATTCACAAAGATGCATGTTTTAGTTCCAACATGTTGTTAAAAGGAAGGATATGGCTAGGTGTGAGGTGAAGGGTGGGGGTGGGATAAATCTTAAGCCAATAGTTTACTGAAATAAAAAAAAAATGTTTTACTGCCCAGCCCGAGGCCTGAGTATATATGACCAGATCATTGCACCAGGCAGGGAAAGACACAGGCAAGAAGTGACCCCTTTATAATCAATGTAACGACTTATTATTTTATAATGGTTTTATAACGTCAATACTAAATGAGTGTAGATCATACACAATAATCCCCCTTGTAATAAAGAACATTTTCAGGTCTTTGATATTTGGATCTAAGAACAAGCCTGAAACAATGCACCAAAGTAAAGGACACAAGATTACTGCAATATCATATTCACGTATAATATTAGGCCTCGGTTACAAAACAGATTTGGTATTATATTTATGCAATGCTTTTACTACTGCTTTCATTATTTAGTTTATGTGATGTTTACCTTCTCTATAGGCTGACCAAAGGGATTCTTGTACAAAAGTACAAAAATAAAAATACCACAATAACGCAATGAAGATTTGGATATTTGAGCACCAGTGGCTTAAGCAATAACTCCAGCAGCAGACAGCAGCAGGTCTGTCATTAAGACCTGCTTGCAACACATCTGGGCAGTATTGCTTAGGGAAGGGGATGGGCTTAGATGCTTTGTATTCATTTTATTGACATTTTTGGTCTACATATCACATCTTCTGTTTACTCATTTTCTCTAGAATAATTACCCTTTTGTTTTCTCCATGGCTACCACTTGCGGAATTTGCTGCCATATATCATCAAACCCTCTCCCATTTTGGCAGACCTACTATTTTCAACAGATTAGAAGAGAGTTTTGTACAGTGCAACAAAACAATCAAAAACAAAGGTTTATGCCGTTTTCACATTCTACCAGAAGCTTTTTCGAGTCGATCTCCAATAACCACATCATAAATTATACAACATCTACCCTTCACCCCAGTTTGGGTAATATATATTGGGATCAATGATGTAACCAGAAGAAATATTAATGACATTAATTGCAATAAGAAATGTGACCATTAATACAAAGCACAAGTAAAACTAGAATAAATGTATTGAAATATCACTAATTGTTTGGCATTAAATTATGAAAGCAAACTAGAGGATTCAGTTACAATCTAACATCGTGAAATGTTTCTCAAGTTTGGGAAATGAGAACTATACTGTAATTAGTGAAATATGGTTTAGGGTTTAAAAGAATAAGAGTTGTTAATGTAAAAACCTTAAATGTTCTGAATTGTGTGTCCTGTTTTTTAAATAAACTTTTTACCCTGTTTCCCTTGTTGACACCTTACACTACTTTCACATTACCACCTCTGGGTTTTTCTGGGAAGAAATGGCAGGTCAAAAAAAGCTGCCTTTTAAGTCCACAAAAACCGGGAAATTCCCAGGTCTGACACTTTCACATCTTCACTGAATTTCCCGGGCCAGCCCTGTCAAGCAACTGTCAATCAGCCTAAAGAAGAGCTCTAATTGGCTGAAAAAAATAAAGGGAACTTAACTTTTTTAATAAACTATGGTACTTTTAGAAAAAAAAGACCTGAAATTAGACAGCCTGCATTTTTTTTTAGTACTTATAGGTCTCCTTTCTGGTCCATCTGCCTGCAGTTCCACTATTCGCCACTATGAACTTAGTACATGCATGTCTCCTTTCTGGTCCGCCCACAGGTGGCTCTGTAACTGAAGTTGGCGGGGTCCCTTCCCCCAGTGCTTTTTTAACTTTAATAGGGATGGGGGCGAGGCTTGATGATGCAAATTGCAACACTAGGGAAACCACGGGCCTCAAGTCTCTTGCGGGATACCGGGAGAACTGCCCGAATTTTGGGAGTCTCCCGAACATTCCGGAAGAGTCAGCAACCCTGATATATTGTGAAATTACCATTACCTATTACCTGGCCTCCCTGTCCCTGACAGTATAACAGACAGACAACGTCTAAAGAAAATAACTGTGGAGTATGTTACACTTCATCACTTTATTATTATATCATTGTGCAATTACCAGGAGGAAATTACATATTTTTTTTATCATATTTATAATTTTTTACACAGATCTCTGCCATTTTCTGTGTGTTTGGAGGTTTCCTCTCCAAGGACGAGGGGATTAAACTCCCCTGTCCCTCCCCGTCACTCCCTGTCACTCCCCTGTGCCTCTCCTGTCACTCCCGTGACTCCCCTATCACTCTCCTGTCCCTCCCCTGTCACTCCCCGTCACTCATCTGTCACTCCCCTGTCCCTCCCATATCCCTCCCCTGTCCCTTCCCTGTCCCTCCCCGTCACTTCCCTATCACTCTCCTGTCCCTCCCCATCATTCCCCTGTCCCTCCCCTGTCCCTCCTCTCTCTCCTGCAGATTATCATTACTTTTGCAGCCATAACCCTGCCTTAAGTGTCCTGTGCAGATCAGCGTCCGTGCAACCACTAATCCCCATGGAACGCTTACACCCAGCCCAGAAAGTACAATTTATATGGTCCCCCTGCCCACCTTACTGATCTTAGGTGGGTGGAGGGACCTTAAGACTCCCTTCCTCACAGCCTGACCCGGACTCCCCTCCTCGCAGCCTGACCCTAAGACTCCCCTCCCCACAGCCCAACCCTAAGACTCCCCTCCTCGCAGCCTGACCCTAAGACTCCCCTCCCCGCAGCCTGACCCTAAGAATCCCTTCCCCACAGCCTAACCCTAAGAGTCCCCACTAACCTGTCCTGTGCGGCGGCGGGTCTGCGCCAGATGCCGGGTTTCAGAAATAATGAATGGATAAGTTTTGCTGAAAAATAATTTCGCCAAACTTATTCATTAATAAAAACTTTAAATTAGTGATATTTTTAAAATACAGATGAAAATGAGCTTTCTACTGTCTGTATTTCGCAAATATAATTTTTTTTACGGAGAACGCGTGTATATAGAGATATCAAGCTATGAGGTAAAAATTGTCATTTTTATTTTTATTCATATGGTTAATTGCACAATATGTTATGACTTTATTCAGATTTGGTTCGTATATTAATCTATAAATTATGTCATTACCATATGGGAAAATAATAATATAATAAAAACTTCAATAAGTGGACATTTTTATTATATTATTTTTCTCTTCATGGTCATAACACAATTGATAGAGTAATATACAGACAATTACAAAATAAAACTAATATAAATTGTGGAACCTTTTTTTTTTAATTAGTTTACTCAGGTTTTGTTTGTACATTAAAATGTCAGGGAGGGTTCTGTGAGGTAAGAGGTGGCCGTTTAATGTTATTTTCCATGGTAATTAAACAATATATAGTGATTTTATTTAGGATGTTATATGTTTTATGGCCTAAACTGTATAATAACAGTATTTGAAAAAATAATAAAAGATAATATAATAAAATTGTCCAAATATGACAATATTAGTGGCCATTTTTATTATAGTATTATTTTTCTTCATGGTAATTAAACAATTGATAAATATCCAAACAAAAACTGAATAAAATGACCAAATATTTTGTAATTACAATGTGAAATTAAATAAAAATATCCACCTTTTACCTTGCAGCACCCTCCCTGACAGTAAAATATACAAACATGAACTGGGCAAAAAGAAATCCTTCTGATATAAATAATTAGAAAAGAAAACAGGCCAATAACAGTGCACATTGCTGTAATATAATTATTCATATTTTTATTATGTGACAAGTCTTAAATATTATCAGCAAAGATTGGTTAAAATATAGATCAAGAATTAGTGAAGAAAAATCTAAAATAATATAAGTGAATATAAAATCTCACATTTGCCAGTCACAAATCCAAAAAACAAAAATTAAAAAGCAGGCCCAAGTCACAGGCAAACACAAATAAGAACACAACATACATATCATAGATGTGTGTAATAACGCTGTGTGCAATCCAAAAAGGCGCAAAAAAGGCGGTGGAAATCGCTGCCGTAAAATGGGTCCTCTAGAGGTAAAGACTTCCGAAAGTAATTTTCGTCTGTCTCTACTTTCCAAAGCATTCATTTTTTGGAAACGCTGCTGGAGACCCATCGCACCTGCTGCATCGACTGGAGAGGTGAGTAACACTCTCTGGGGAGTTTTAGGTTTGGGTTGTGGGGAAGGAAGGGTTAGGTTAGAGCAATGAAAGGGGAGGGTTAGGATTAGGGTTATGGAAGAACAGTCTTAGGGTCAGGCTGCGGGGAAGGGAGTCTTAGGGTCAGGCTGCGGGGAAGGGAGTCTTAGGGTCAGGCTTCGGGGAGGGGAGTCTTAGAATCAGGCTGTGGGGAGGGGAGTCTTAGGGTCAGGCTTCAGGGAGGGAGTCTTAGGGTCAGGCTGCGAGGAGGGAGTCTTAAGGTTAGGCAATATTCACTTTTCCCCTGCTGCTCTGTTGGCAAAAAAATGATAAACAATACAGCAACTATGGAAAGAAAATAAGGGAGGATCAGGAGATGGAGGGCATGAGGTTCATCCGCCTCTGCTGCTCAACAGCCTCGGAAACAATATCCATGACACTTGAAACCATAGCCACCACCCCCCAGATACTATAACCACAACCATTCCCTGTGGCGGAGAGTAGAGAGTAGAGCCAGTGCCAGCTGTATTTTCAGCAGCACTGCTATAGAGGGAGGAGGTACAGTTGGGCCCAGATAAAGTTTTCCCAGCCATGATGCTAGTTTGTTGACATGGTGGGTAAGCTAGAATGCAGTCCATTCGTAAATCATTAACACGTTGTTAATTTACCATTTAGTAGCTGCTGACTACCTGCAGAGATCAGACAATAAAGTTGACATCACCCTTTCAATTCACAGGATGAGTCATACACTCTCTCTGTAGGACATTAAATGAGTGACGTCAGCTCCATTGTGTGATCTCTGCAAGAAGCCGGTAGCTGCTAAATGGTAATTAAACACATTTTTAATGACTCCTGACGCCCCATTCAACTTTCCCCAGCAAGTGGGCCCACCATGTATGCAATTTACCATGTATGGCAGACTTTTCCCTGTGTTGGGAAAGGTTTAACTGGGTGCAACTGTACTACAGGAAAGTACAGTGGGGAGGGGGGGTTATTAGGCTTGACCCCCTATACCTCCAGACCCTGTAGCAACTGCACCACCTGAACCAATTCTATATAGTTGCACTCCTGCCTATTACTGATGCAAATGAATAGCAATAAACTTGTGTGTTTGGTCTATAAAAGAAAAAAACTTTAATTGAACTGTAAACTCCCAGAGACTCCTCTTAAACGGGCAAAGGCTGTTGGGTTCAGGAAGGGGGGCACAGTTTAATAATTGTAAGGCAATTGGCATTGATATTACTTCTATAAATTGTGGCTTTCACAGGTGGCACCAGTAGTTGGAAGGGGTACTGATGACCAACTTGAAAAACATAAGTTGTCTAATATCTCTTGTCCTCTGTGATCCCAGCAGTTATCAGCTTTCTCGCCCATTGGCTTTCCAAGAAGCAGGGTATGTTCCTGCTGGCAACAGCCTTCATCCCCATCCAATTGCCCCATACACCTAAGGCAAGTGTTGTTTGCCATTGAGAACAGCCCATTTTTTAAATACTTTTACCTCTTTATGTGGGATGCTCTTGTAATTTTGTTTATTTGCTTTAAAGAAGCATCAGTACGTTTGTCTAAGACATTAGTTGAGATAGAGAAAATTTCATTCAAAACGACATATTAAAAGACAATTTTCTGTACCAGTTATAAATTCTGGTCTGTACTGAGGAATCATCAGTTTTTAACCATGTCTTTAATTTACTGTTAAGCAAAACAGATCATTAGAGATTCGTAATTTGATACAACTTTTAATCATCAATAAAAAAAAAAAGTCTCAGAAGAGCGTTACCAATAAAGATTAATATTTGTGTCTTTTACTAGTTTTTCATGTAATGAAATCTGCAAAATCTGACAATTACGAGACCAGAACTATTTGTGTTAATTTACTAAGATTACATTTCTGAACAGATTGTGCATGAGAACAGTAATAAGTCAGACCCTCATCTCCACCCACCCACATTGTTGCACTGTTGGACTGACACTAGAAAAATATTTTAGTAATGACTGCTTAGTCTGGTTCTGATCCAGATTAAAGCACAAAATGAGGAAGTTTTACTCAAAAGGAGTTGCATTACAAGCACTGAATTCTGGATACAAAGAATGCAGAGATGAGATTTCTATGGGTGGGTGGAGAGATGAGATGAATATGGGTCGGTGGAGAGATGAGATGTGTATGGGTGTGTGGAGAGCTGATATGTGTATTGGTGGGCTAGAGAGATGAGATGTGTATGGGTGGGTGGAGAGCTGAGATGTGTATGGGTGGGTGGAGGGCTGAGATGTGTATG
>WWET01003072.1:64726-80282 GCA_011038615.1 Limnodynastes dumerilii | reverse complement strand
CATATGTGGATGTCCCATACGTTCACAATTACGCTACGTGAATGTGCGTATTTTCTATGGTGCGCATGCGCAGTGCGCTCTAAACTGCAAATTTACGTCTCCGCCATGCGTAAATTCACTCCGATGCGTAGTTCTGGATCAGGCCCAAAATGAGGAAGTTTTACTCAAAAGGAGTTGCATTACAACCACTGAATTCTGGATCCAAAGAATGCAGTTCTGAGATGAATATGGGTGGGTGGAGAGATGAGATGTGTATGGGTGGGTGGAGAGATGAGATGTTTGTGGGTGGGTGGAGAGATGAGATGTGTATGGATGGGTGGAGAGCTGAGATTTGTATGGGTGGGTGGAGAGATGAGATGTGTATGGGTGGGTGGAGAGCTGAGATGTTTGTGGGTGGGTGGAGAGATGAGATGTGTATGGGTGGGTGAAGAGCTGAGATTTGTATGGATTGGTGGAGAGCTGAGATGAGTATGGGAGGGTGGAGAGCTGAGATGTTTATGAGTGGGTGGAGAGCTGATATGTGTATGGGTGGGTGGAGAGCTGAGATGTATATGGATTGGTGGAGAGCTGAGATGAGTATGGGAGGGTGGAGAGCTGAGATGTTTATGAGTGGGTGGAGAGCTGATATGTGTATGGGTGGGTGGAGAGCTGAGATGTATATGGATTGGTGGAGAGCTGAGATGAGTATGGGAGGGTGGAGAGCTGAGATGTTTATGAGTGGGTGGAGAGCTGATATGTGTATGGGTGGGTGGAGAGCTGAGATGTTTATGAGTGGGTGGAGAGCTGATATGTGTATGGGTGGGTGGAGAGCTGAAATGAGTATGGGAGGGTGGAGAGCTGAGATGTTTATGAGTGGGTGGAGAGCTGAGATGTGTATGGGTGGGCTAGAGAGATGAGATGTGTATGGGTGGGTGGAGAGCTGAGATGTTTATGAGTGGGTGGAGAGCTGATATGTGTATGGGTGGGTGGAGAGCTGAGATGTGTATGGGTGGGTGGAGAGCTGAGATGTTTGTGAGTGAGTGGAGAGCTGAGTTGAGTATGGGTGGGTGGAGAGCTGAGATGTGTATGGGTGGATGGAGAGCTGAGATGTGTTTGGGAGGGTGGAGAGCTGAGATGTGTTTGGGAGGGTGGAGAGCTGAGATGTGTGTGGGTGGATGGAGAGCTAAGATGTGTATGGGTGGGCTAGAGAGAGGAGATGTGTATGGATGGGGTGGAGAGATGAGATAAGTATGGGTGAGGACAGTGTGGAAATCTTATGATAGGGGTGAGGTGGAGCAAGGCCATTTGAGCAAGGGGGATGGTCTTTCCTCACCTGTAAGGAAGCAGTGGGGGTCTTTATCTGGTTCAACGTTGGCTCTGGATCCATGCACAGGTGCTGCATTTATTGTACGGCATCATAACGGTATTTCCATGAGAGGGGGAGTGGCCTTCGCTAGTCCTCACGGGAAGTCAGGATCCAGTTAAGTTATGTTCTCTTCAGGATTAGTCTTCAGGATTCGCCTACTGTTATGTATAAGGAAAATGTTGGTTATGTTTCGTACTAAGGTTCACAAAATACACAAAATATTCAGTCAGTAATAAAATAACTATTATACAAATATTTGAATTATCAAGTGAAAGAAAAATTGTCTAAACATTACCCTGCTTCATCTGATTTAGCTAAACTATAAGCACAAAGCATATTGCCGCATTCACATCTCCGCCCGGTAATAACTGGGGTCTGTGAATCCAGGATATTGCCGTGCCAAAAGATCATCCCAGGGTCTCAGAGCCTGTTCACACTGCAGGGTAGACCCAGGAAATTCCAGGATCTGATTCTGCCCTGGCAGTAGTGCGACTCCTGTGTAATATTAAGGGCCAGATGTTGCCCATAGCAACCAATCAGATTCTAGCTGACAATCTGTAGTATGTAATAGGAAAGTGAGAGCTAGAATCTGATTGGTTGCCATGGGCAACATCTCCACAGCTTAGTAAATCTAGCCTTAAGTTTTGAGTGTAGTAAACTAATTACACCAATCAAGTACATTCTGTGCCACCTGGGTTATAAACCTGGGTAGCACCTTTCACACCGCACCACTACCCGGGTCGGACCTGGGAAAAATCCTTCTCTTCTCCTGCGTCCAATTCCCGGGTCATTAGAAGGACCCTGGGACCTTTCCCACCATCTCAACCACTACCGTTGGACCTTGCCCTGGCAATAACCGGGTTTTTGAGAGTGATGTAAAAGGGGTATAAGAAGCATTTTCATACCTGTAATGAAGGGGTTGTAAAGACAAAGATTCATCTAACAGTCTTGTAAAAGTTGTTGAGTCTCATCTGTCATTGGCGTAGATCCAGAACTAAGTATGTTAGCGTATTTACGGTAGCTGCTGACGTAAAAACGCTGTTTTGTATGCACTGCGCATGCGCGGCAGATATGTTACGCCACGTAACTCTGAAGTACTTACCAGCCTCGTATCAACAGCGTAACTACGTACCAAGGGGCGTAACATCAATACGACCCCCGTAATTACGCTTCGGAGGTGGGGTGAGGCATTTAAATCATACAGTATGGGCGTGCTTAGGCAGGTACGTACGTGAAGCCTGTACGTACGTCAGTAGTTACGCGGTGTAAGTTAAGGTAGGGTTCAGCAAGCGTAAAATGACCAAAGTACATACAAGCGAGGGGAGTGCATACAAAATACGCTACGTGATGAAACGTAATGGAAACATAGCTCTGGATCTATCCCATTATCTTCTTGAAAATGATTGGCCTGAAATTGTGCGTAATGAGGCAAATGCACGGGTTTGGATTGGGATTTCTTTTATTCTGGAAAGATATTAAAGTAATAATGTGCAGAGCAGATTATATATATAAAACACATCCAGGTGTTTGGCTATATTCTTAGAAATTATTTTATGTAAATGATAAAATTCATAAATCACGAGGGGACATCAGTTCTGTCTATATTTATCACCTGGAATTGTGCTTTTCTACAAACCGCAGGATCTCAGAAATTAATTCTATGGGTTCAATAAGTTAATTACACAAATGTATGTAAATATGTCTCTTCAAATGAATTTGCAGGTATGGATAATGTGCATTTTAATACATATAATAATACATATTTATATTTCTCGTTCTTTGTTTTGCTTTTCGTTTTTATAGTTCTCCCCTAAACCGGAAAAAAATAAATCTCGAAATAAAAAAATCACAGTCGATGACAATTCCGCCCAAGCCTTTGTCAAAAAACCCAGCCTCTCACTACCCCCCACAATAACAAAAGATCGAAATTTACCAAGTCCCAGGTCATTTGCTTTTACTTCAGAAAACCCGTCCAGTAGAAGAGAAGTGATAACCAATGAAATTGTTGGTCAGCTTAATTCCTCTAAATTATTATCTTCATCCGATAGACACAATGCAGAGAGTGTCCACCAGAAGCCACCCATTCGATTAGCGCCACTCGATCTTTCAGCAGAAATGAAGGAGGCGCAACTTCAAAAACTAACTGAAATGAAAGATGAGGTCTTCCTGGATAGAACGAAACATCCTCGCCATGTTGGTCCTTCCATAAAGACCTTAAACAACCGTTCCTTAAAGAGGGACCCACTGAACAAAGTCGGAATGACTGATCCCAAGCTGCCAAAACTTAAAGACGACCTTATTTCAACAAAACACAAAATTGTACTAAATGATTCATCACAAAATATGTGCGTGTTGCCTGGGAACCCACAAGCTGGACTATCAAGTTTTTCAATGCTTAGAATTCATAGTGGACATGTCCATGATTCAGTTCCAGAAACTCTTTGCATCGATCCAGTCGATAGTCAAAATGTTTCTGTCAGAGGGCGTTTTAAGCATGGAAAAAAAAAACACAACACAAGAGCCGATCTAAGCCAACAAGAACCAACGAACTAGATGCTGACTCTATGGACGACATTCAATCCCCCACATAGATGTGAAATGATTCTAGTCCATTATGGTAGCTGCCAAGTAGCTGACCCAAAGCTGCCCTTACACCTATATTTTTTTTAGGTTTAATTGCAGCATGTTTTCTACCTGCGAATGTGCATAATAAGAGACAAGCACAGAAAGACAGACATAAAGTAGCTGATCGGTCTGTGTTTTATGTGTTCTGTGCTAGTGCAACGAGGATGTTGGCGGTTTAATTACCCAATTTCCCAGCACTTCATCCTAAAAATGTTGTACCAGTTCTGGTATAAGTGTAAGATGGAAGAGATTTCCATTCATTAACTAACCCTATTCTAAATTATAACACTGCCCTACAAACCTTACAGATTAAAGTGTTAAAGGTAAGAATAAAGTATTTAACATATTTAAAATACAACACTAAGCAAACACTAGACTATGCTGACATTATTTTAAACCGACTACCAATGTATTCCTGCACATTTTGCTCAGGCACTTTTTAAATACAAATATTCATTTGTAATGGGTTTAAAAAAATTAAAATAAAATAAAAGATACAGATTAACCGTTCCCAAAAACAGTTAAATATCTGCCATAAATGGTGGAAAATTGCATGCACGGCCCTGCTGGGGACAGCTGAATTGGGGTTTAGAAATCATTAAAACTTTGTTTACTAACCATTCGTCCTGTGAATTGAATGGGTGATATCAGCTCCATTGTCTGATCTTTGCAGAAAGCCAACAGCTGCTAAATGGTAAGTAAACAAAGTTTTAATGATTTTATAATTTACTACAATCTAGCTTCCCCACCATGGGCCTGATCCAGACCTACGCCCGCCGCCACTAGGACGGCTGAAAAGCCGATCTGCGCATACACCGGGCAGATGTTGCCCGGCGTCGCTACGGCAACGCCCGATCGTGGATCGGGCGTCCGTAGCAGCGCCGTAGGGACACTGGAGGGGACGTCCCCCAGCGTCCCTACGTTCAGGTTAGTGTAGGTGGGCGGGGGGAGCTAGTTTAATGAGGGTGGGAGGGCAGGCTAGGTGGCCATACGCTCCTGTGCGAGCGTATGGCCCCTTCCTTACGCCGGCTGAAGTTAGGGTAGCCTTCAGCCAGTGTAAGGGAGGGGCCATACGCCCGCACAGGGGGAGTGTCGGGGAAAGTGAACGCCGATACGCTGTTCTTTAGTAAGCACAGCGCATTGGCGTAGGTCTGGATCAGAAAAAATCCATCATGGCCAGGAAAGTTGTATCTGAGGCCTACTGTACTGTTACAACTTGCATAGACTGCTGCATTACACCTCTTATCCTATCTGCCTATGGGCATACATTTGCTCATTACAGCACAATCTACCCAGAGGTCTAAAATTCAGAATCAGCTCCTTTGTGTGTAAAACCTAAGCCACCCCTAAGAAAGCGTCATATAAATGACAGAATCCCGGTGACGTCGTGTTTTTGTAAGTCCCAACTTATATTTACAGAGTGACTAGATTTAAACCACAATTAAATACACTTTTAGGCTGGAATAAAATTTATGTATGCAAGCTACAATGGACTTCAATTCAATTCAAGAAGGGGCACCAGGCCTCCGTATGAAGGAAGTTAAGTAAAATGGGTGGGGGTAAGCATTTAAATGACCTATTAAGGTAATCAATGTACGCATGTACTTAAGCAACTTAAGCACAAATATACGCAAGGACAGTTAAGGTTTCCTTATGGACGCTGAAGTCTTCTAAAATCTGTAGGACGAGGGAAGTGTCGTGGCAGTTACTTTGACGCTTAGGTGCGTATTTTTGCGATTCCATGCGTACTTATTTCACTCTTAACTGTGAACACAGTCCATACTCTGTAGAGAGCCCTTTTTTCTATTAAGTCAGTATGGGAATATTTGATAGAAAATAGAAAACAAAATGTTTCCCTCAGAAGAGTGTTACAGCTCTACTTTAATCAAATACAATATCTATTAGTACTTAATAGTCTGGTAAAGTCATTAATTACAGAGATCATTTAGACATTTGCTGGTGTTTCCAAAATGAATAATAAAGGACTGGAATCTAAAATCGTACTTTCCACTGACTGTTTATCATGGATTGTGTACTACACAGGGATCTATGCTACCCAACTGGAGCACACTGTGACCCGTCCAAATGTAAAAGGAATTGTGTTACCGGCCCAAATTAATACTTAAGAATCTTGGGCCTGATCCAGAACAACGCTTCGAAGCGAATTTACAAGTGGCGGAGATGTAAAATCGCCTTTTGGTAAGTACTGCGCATGCGCACCATAGAAAATACGCTCAGTAACGTAGCATAATTGTGAACGTATGGGCCATTCACGTATGTGTCACGTAAATACTTACGTGTGGGCGTGCCAATTTTACGTTACTCCAAAATACGTCTGAAATACGTGAAGTAGGCAGGGGGTTGTATTTAAAGTGTACAGTATGGGTGTGCTTAGCTGCGTAAATTCGTTTAGCCCATACGTACGTGTGCGGATCACTGCGGTTACGTTGGAAAAAGTTAAGGTAGGGTTTGGGAAGCGTATCTTGACAAAAGACGTCCGTGCAAGGGGTGTGCCGAGGGGAGTATAGCGAATTTACGCGCACGAAAATACGCTCCGCGAATAAACGTATGGCAAACGTAGTTCTGGATCTACCCCCTTGTGCTTCTTAGGTGTGTATTTTTACGAAATGACCTACCATCCTACCATGCATGTGTAGTAGGTCATTTACACCATCTACTTGCCAGTTAGGTGCGTAGATTGCCTCCCTGCTGTCTTTAGTAGGAAAAAGCCAGCACAATACCGCCTCAGGGGTGGTTAGGTAGAAGTGGGAAGTATCATAAGGGACCTAAAAATAGGGGGCACACAAACATCTCGACCCTGCAATTGCAGATCTCTACGAATAAACTGCTTGGAGATAAATTGGATCTTAGAATCAGGCCTTGAGTGCAGTGGCGAGAGAATAGTTTTAGGTTGAGGGGGGCAAGATATAACATTGTTAGGGGCCCCCCCTTCCTCATCATGTGTCTGCATTTTAAGGAAATCACTAATGAAGAATTAAAAAAGTAAATAGAAAGAAACACAATTAAACTTACCTCAATAGACTTCCCTTAATAGAAGTCAGCCAGTCCATCGAAGAGGAGAGGGAGAATGCACTACAGCCAGCGGAGGTCACGTGACACACTCGCAAGAGTAATTTACTCGCAGTGCTTAGGATGTTCTTCTGAATAGTGTCTGGCAGCCTAATGCTGTTCTTCATTGGCAATCAGTCACATGACATACAGTTACATAACATACAGGCACATGTCACACAGTCAGTGAAAAACAGCATAAACCCCGGCAGCCATCATTAGGGAGCTAAAAGCTGCCTCTGTTCAGGGGGCAACAGTGAGCAAAGGCTTTAAGGAGGTTTCATTGAGAAGGTTTTCGATAGACCAAGGGAAGCGTATAAGTAAAGATACAGGAGCCATTTTATGACCCAGAATGGAGAGAGTATAAACTATTCAAGGAAAATCGGAGCTTTCTAGAACCTTCCATTAAGTTTTGATTTAGAAATTTGCTTTACTTGGGTTACAGGAATATTCCTGACAATGGGAGACATTTTAATTTGTTAGCAATAATGCAGATTATTTTCATTAAAGATAATTAGATGATTACATAATGACGCTATTTAACCTTTGCTCTGCTATTTCATGAATGGTTCTGGAAACCTCAAACAGGGAAATAAAACAGTGGACTGGATGAAGACTTTAAAAATGGGGGCAATATGCAATCACTTGTATCGAAAACGCCCATACTCATGGGCCGCAAGTCCAGTACGGATCTAAATCCTCAAGATCCATACTTCCGTAATTATTTCATACCGATTTGTTTCTTGCGCCAAGGCAGGTGCAAGACCTAGTGGGAGAGGGAAGGTATTACGGTTGAACAGTATAGGTGTGTCCTACTCACGTCACCCTATGCAGACTTCCGTCCTGTCCCCATTTTAAGTGAGGATCTGTGGTGTAGCTAGCGTGGGTTTTGTAGGGCACTTGCCCTGTGTTCCAGTGATGCCCAGCTGATAGAGGTGTCATCGGTGCCATGGGCATGTGACCTAAAATACTCACTCCCGCCACGGAGACCAGCCGGCAGGCACCTGAGCTCATACAGGAGGTTCCTGAATTAGCTGCCGCGGCAGTTACATGCAGATTTCAGCTGGAGAGAACGCACCACGGAGGAGGAAGAGGTAAGGTGAGTAGAAGAAAAAGTTAGGTTTAGGTTTCGATGCGAGTACTGGGGTGGGGGTCTAGTGACATATGATGGGAGTACTATAGGGGGCTGGTGACATATGATGGGAGTACTGGAGGGGGCTGGTGACATATGATGGGAGTACTGGAGGGGGCTGGAGGCACATAATGGGAAATACTGGGGAGCTGGAGCCCTATTATGGGGATACTGGGGTGCTGGAAAGACATGATGGGGAATACTGGGAGCTGGGGAGACATGATGGGGAATGCTGGGAGCCTGGAGATACAATAAAAAAATAAAATAAAATAAAACATTAGATATATAGGGCCGTATGCAGAGCTCTTGCCACATTGCATATGCATATGAGTTTTCCGATATGCTCTACTGCACATGCAGTAGATTGCGTATACGCGGTCTATAAGACCACATATATGCAATCTACGTTGCAACAAGTAACATAGATTACGTTACAGAATGACTGCACTGTAGAGCATATCAGAAAACTGCATACGGCCCATAGCGCCCCCTACTGACTGGATCGTCCGAAGAAGATGCCGTGATGTAGGAAAGAAGATCTGCTGCGTGTCAACAGGAGAAGACTAACCAAGCTGCAATAAAAGAATAGAAGACATCTGTAAAAGAACATTTAAAGGATTCCCAAGATGTGGACATCAAATGGTGAGTGTAAAAATATTTTTTAATATTTTAAACACACGATACATTACACACTTCACTTACATTAGGAGAGATGACTAAGTGCATAAGTGCACTCATGTAGGGGACATTGTTAGTTAGGAAAACATATTTTTTACATGCATACTTTATTTTAGCAATGTAGGGGTTAATGTGGGGGGGTCGGGTGACATAGGATGGGAGTACTGGGGGGGGGCTGGTGGCACACTTTGAGAATACTGGGGGCAAAATCATACCTATTACGCACCAAGATAGGAAGGACGAGATGGGACACCAAGGGGAGGTTCTAAATTGTCCCCCTCCCCGCCCAAAAACAAGTTGTGACCCCCCCGACTAGATATATAATATATATCAATAAAAACTTAATTAACATGGGGGGGCATTTTTGGTATTTGCCCTGGATTCCATTTACCCTAGTTAAGCCTCTGGTGAGGATGGATTGAAATTCTAGGTAGGGGGTCAACCGACAGAACTCAGAGAGAGTGAAGGAATCGGCTTCCAATGTACTCGTGCAACATCAACGGAAACCTGAATCCAGTCCTGTATTATCAGCTCCAGTGGCAAGGGCTGGATTAAGGATTTTGGGATCCCAGTGTCACTAATTTGTAGGAGTCTCTGGGGCCCGCTCTTTCCTGCCATTCATTAGGGAATAGACATTTACATAGTTCCTAGTTACTAGAGCGTCAAGATTGCTCAGAGGATCATAGAGTTTCATGGCGGATAAGAACCAGTTGCCCCGTTTTTTATTTTTTATTTTTAAATGCGATGTCTGCTGACGCCGTGACCGTCACTCCTCCACAGCGGAAGTGAAGTTCCGATTCCAAATTCCATTTGTGCAAAATCAGGACACTCCTTTTAAACAAACCATGAACCATACCCTTACCTTCCATGCACTGCACAGCAGGGGAGATGAGTGACCGTGATATCAGGACCTCTCCCTAGCGGAATGGACCCGATGTCACAGAAATCGATTCTGGATCCAGCTACAATTTTTTCAAGCAGTCTGAATGGAGAGACCACTATTAAATATTATACATCCTCAGCGGGGGACAATTTATCTTAAGTTATTTGTCACACATCCATAACAGTTCTACAGAGACCTGCCGGGTATCACCACACTCATATTTAACGAGACCATTGCAATTTACACTAATCATTTATTACCTACAAAGGTTTAAGCTGTCACTATCATCTAATAAGCGTCTGTGTTCAGCATATATTTGTATGTCGTCTTAATGGAAAGGGCCTTTGGAGTAAATGTTTGACTTTACAAAAGATTGTTCCTAAATACTGAAGCTCTGGCTTCTTAGGTGCGTAAATTGCCGAAAGTAACTACCGTGCGTGCGCAGTAGTACATTTATGCAATCTACGTACCAGTTAGGTATGCTGGTGGGAGGGGGATTTAGATTAAATTCCGTGCGTAGTTTCCTTCGGGGCGGATCTGTCCTCACTCTTAGGCGTTTATGGTCCTGAATGTATAGAGGCTCCTCATTTTCCCAGAGTAAGCTTTCGAAGTGATTTAAATCATGTCATTAAACTCCAGACTCACGATGCCGCTGTGCACATACCTTTATATTACAGAACCAGAACCTAGATGACTAACAAAAGGGTTCTCCCGCATGGTGACTGTATAAGTACCCTGCTTGTTGTTACTGCGCATATGCACGGACCGCTATAGACGCTGCATTCCGCGGGGGAGCGGTCTATGTGTATGCAGGGTGGATGGAGGGATCTAGGGATATCATGCAGCAAAGACTTGGTTACATATGAATCTCCATTACCCCCCCTCCCCGTTTTACGGGTGCTAAGGATTGGAGCACGCATAAACCTTTAGGGCCAGGTTTACTAAGCTGCAGAAAAGGAAAAGAGGAGATGTTGCCAATAGCAACCAATCAGATCTAGCTCTTACTTTATTATTACATACTAGAAAATGCCAACTAGAATCTGATTGGTTGCCATGGGCAACATCTCTATTTTTCCTTTCCGCAGCTTAGTAAATCTGGCTTTTAGATTGCACGCACACATAGACACGTCTGTGATCAGGCCTAATTCAAGATCCATTCTACAACTGCCAAATTTCCCTGATGATCAGGGAGTCTCCCTGAAGAGTTAATGATCTCCCTGACTCCCTGAAGAGCAGGTGATCTCCCTGACTCCCTGAAGAGTGGATGATCTCCCTGACTCCCTGAAGAGCAGGTGATCTCCCTGACTCCCTGAAGATTGGGTGATCTCCTTGACTCCCTGAAGAGTGGATGATCTCCTTGACTCCCTGAAGAGTGGATGATCTCCTTGACTCCCTGAAGAGTGGGTGATCTCCCTGATTCTCTGAAAAGCGGGTGATCTCCCTAACTCCCTGAAGAGCAGGTGATCTCCCTGACTTCCTGAAAAGCGGGTTATCTCCTTGACTCCCTGAAAGCTGGGTGAGCTCCCTGACTCCCTGAAGAGTGGGTGATATCCCTGACTCCCTGAAGAGTGGGTGATATCCCTGACTCCCTGAAGAGCAGGTGATCTCCCTGACTCCTTGAAGAGCGGGTTATCTCCCTGACTCCCTGAAGTGTTTGACAATCTCCCTGATGCTGATTAAGTTCCAGTAGTCATTGCTGTATGATGACAGAATTTAGAAATTGTCTCCTATTTCCCTGCATTGAGGTGGCGGGCCCCAGAGGCCCAGTATCTTACACTGTTAAGCGCCCTTGCAGCCTTAAAGACATGCAGGATCCCTTGGGGGGGCCCCAAACCGGCATCTTGCTTAGGGCCCCATGAGTTTTAAATCCATCTCTGCTGAAGAGCAGATGATCTCCTTGACTCCCTGAAGAGTGGATGATCTCATTGACTCCCTGAAAAGTGGGTGATCTCCCTGGCTCCCTGAAGTTCCCCTCATATTAAAAGCTAGTTTCGCTTCAGCATTCAGGTTCTCCCTAGAACATCCTATTAAATTCTGTAACATTCAATTTCTCATTATAAGCAGAGTTGGATAACATGAGGCTTTGGCTGGAAAGACGCTGCTTTACATATTCAATTTATGAGGGAATTAAATCAGAGACAGAACAAACAGAATCAATCCCGGCCGGACAAGCGTTTAACCTTTACCGCGACTTAAAGAGTTCATTAAATATTGTTTATGAAGCTGGCAGTGTAGACTTGTCATGTTTCAGTTAGGGGATAATATTATGAGACTGGCTGAATTTACCCGGCACATGATAGAGTAATATGGAGACATTATTTCCAGCTTGATTACATTTCATAGAATTCATTTCACTGTTAAATGGGTAAGTTTAATAATGTTATTGTTTAAGACTAATAAGGGGTTGTCTTCATGGTTTAAGCTGATCTGTCAGATCTGTTTGTAGGGCAGCACATTACCCCGGTAAGGTATGTAATTCCCGGAAGTCTGTGAATTAAATAACCTGCGGAGACTGGTAAACAGGGAGCCAGAGTCTTTGCCTGTTCCTCATTATGCTGGCCTGTATTTTGATTGTGAAGAAATGACAGTGAACTCTCAGCTCTCCTGCAGTTGCTTAGCTATTGTTGCTCCTAGTCAGTGTTTAGCTGTTTAAACCTGATTCTGGCAGTCTCTCACTGCCAGAGTATAGGCTCACTACGGAGCCTGAGTGGGGCTCCTGCTTGTGTCATGTGGATTATTCAGTACTTTCGTGCTCCCAGTGTTTTCCTGTGGATCCGCCAGTACTCCCTGTGCTTCCATCATTATAATACAAGTCTCCATTCCTCCTGTTACTATTCCATTTTTAAGGTTCCCATCTGACCCTTTGGATATTTTGTTTGTCCAGTGTTTTACCTCCTCCTTGAGCTTCTCCACTGCTTCTCGTAACCCTCACCTGACGTCTATTTCCCGTGTTTTCTCTGCATGCCACGTCAGGGGCTGCCACTAGGGACAGCGACCATTTGTGGGTCTACAAGCAAGTCTGTACACATCATCTGGGACTCAGGTCAATACAGCTGAATTTCTACTTTCTCCCCTTGAATTCCTCCTGACTCCTGTTTGTTGACCCCCTTCTCCTCCGATACCCATTTCCTATCTCCACCCCAGCAATAACTCAGATTTTTCAACCCGGGTTATTGCCGGGGCTTTAGGGAGAAAAATAAAACAAAAAAACCCAGGTGGGTCCCTTAAAACAGTGCAGAGTAAACCCGGGAAATTCTGGGTCCTGGGTCTGCCCTGACATTGTGAAGGGGCTATGTGCGGCTCCTGGGGAGGAACTTGTTTACTGTTGCATAGCAACAGTAAAGAAATCCCTCCAATCGGGTGTATTAGGTGAGACCCAGGTTGAAAAACACGGATCTGCACCGGGTATTTAGACTCGGGAACAGGACCACACTACCTTCCACATCACCACTAAAAATCCAATGATCTGAAAGGGGTATTATTCTGTATGCTTCTAGAAAGGGAACTCCCTCTGTTATGCCCTCCACTTCCCCATCTCTAACTGCCCTCTTTATTGCCCTGGTGTTCCCCCGTGGTGCTACCCTGCCCCCCTTTGAAGGAATAAAACCTCCTAAGTACATAACCCCCTTAAAATATAATGAGCGGGAGACCTTACTGGTCCCATAACCTGATAAGCTCAGGTGAGAGGCTGTAACTGTGATAATGAGTAGGGTAACAGAGTAATGTCAGTGACTGACGCTGGGGACGTTAATACGAAACAATGAATGAGAAAACGCTAAAGAAGGTTGTGGATTTAGTAGAAACACAGGAACGATAATCTCCAGAATACACAGGAGAATGACAGATGATGCAGGCTGCAATATATAGGTAAGAACACAGATATGGACTTACAAGACTGTAAGCGAAGGCAGAAAGGCCCGTATACCGGACGTATAACATATGTTGCGATGCTTACTACTGCGCATGCGTAGTCATTTTTTAACGTAATCTTTTTCTTACGTAGATTGCATAAATGCGTTCTGAAAGATAGGGCGTGACATCCCTACGCAAGCCAATTATACGCACTGTGGGAGGAGGGAGACATTTAAATGGTACAGTGTGGGCGGGGTCAGGCACTTACGCACGACAAGGAGATATGGACGACCAGAGATATGCCAGGAAGAGTTAAGGTTGGGTTTTGAACATGTAAATCAGCTAAGTGCGTGCGGGGGGAGTGCAGGGGGAGGGCATTATACTTGGTAGTGCGTAACTCAGTTTCGATCGTGTACGTAAAACGACCTTAAGTCCGGATCTGACCCATGGACCTGATCTAGAGCTCCATACGTGAGAGGGACTTGAGCTCTCCTGTCACCCCCCTCTTTCACTTATGTGTCCAGAGCCCTATCTTAGGTTCTCAGCGTGGATCTGAAGTACCCACCGCTGTCCACTCTTCATCATCTGCACGCCTCTTCCCGCCCCCCTTGCAAATCTGGAGCAACACCCCATCAGACAGAACTTCTAGCCTACAGAACTGAGTTCCGTATGTCAGGAGATCAGTTGAGTAACATCTGGCATGGGCAGTGCCAGAGAGACACCCAACTTCCGCCAGCAGCTGGCATACGCAAATCAGGCCTTTTGTTAGTAAATTTCTGTATTACTCTGTGCTGTCGTCTGGATGACTTGTGGCACCTTATATTTATTTATTATGTATTAAATGGTTTACATAACGCTATCAGATTATGTATAGTGAGAATCAATGCTACTCACTGAGCCACAGTGCTGGCCCGCCTAGCCCGCCCTCCCACCCTCATTAAACTAGATCCCCCGCCCACCAGCACTAACCTGAATGTAGGGACGCTAGAGGACGTCCCCTCCAGCATCCCTACGGCGCTGCTACGGACCCTCCCACCCTCATTAAACTAGCTCCCCCCCGCCCACCTACACTAACCTGAACGTAGGGACGTTGGGGGACGTCCCCTCCAGCGTCCCTATGGCGCTGCTACGGATGCCCAATCCACGATCGGGCGTTGCCGTAGCGGCGCCGGCCAACATCTGCCCGGCGCATGCGCAGATCGGCTTTTCAGCCGTTTTATTATTATACACGCCCATTATTCCCGCGTGTGTCATCATCATTTATTTTCATTTTTTTTTTTATAAATTCTGAAAACAATTCAATATGGAATGAAAAAACTATGAACGATACTCCAGAAACCTTTCGCCTTTATTCATCATCACTTTATCGTTGGCAAACAGCATAAAACAGATGCGTAGATTTCCACCTCTACAATCTGCCGGCTGGTTCACTGTCCACGTTTAGTCCTTTGATTTATTTCTAATAGAGCACCTCCAGGTTTCCTCCACGCCGTGGCGCGTATGAGCACCCTGACATTTCCAATCGTATCTGTACGTGTATGAGCTTGTTCACGGATTAAACAGCCTTTCTTTCTAAATAGCCTCCAACACCTCATTTTCCATCTGCTTTCTTGCTGAATATTTTATTTGGAACAAGCCAGGGATTCTCTCTGTTGCCGGCAGCCATGCAAAATGGAGGTGCTCCTGCCAATTTGTTTTATGAAACGATAGTCCAAGCCATGCAAAGATAATTAAACCTCAGAGAGCTCTCGCTTAACCTTTAGATATTCTGTTTAGCACTAAGTCAATATTGGTCTGATGTTTGCTCTTCCCGGTGCAGCCAAGGATAACCCTGCTGATACCATGATTAACAAAGCAGACAGACCCTTGTTTATCATCATCAATGCCCTGCTTGAATCATAACATCTGTTGGTGTGTACATACCATCTGTAAGTAAAAAAACATATATATATATATAATGGTGCAGCAGGAA
>WWET01003072.1:20377-34907 GCA_011038615.1 Limnodynastes dumerilii | reverse complement strand
GGGACTTGATGACGCAATTTGCGGCATCAAGCCCCGTCCCGACCCCTATTTCAAGTAAAAAGGGGTCAGTATGAGCCAGGGGGTGGAGCCTAATGACGCGATTTGCATAACCAGCATCATTAAGCCCCGCCTCCTGCATGTGTCGCTAGCTTCTCTCCGGGATCTCCCGGAGGGAAGCTGCCAAAAGTCGGCAACCATGACATACACATACACAATACAAACACACATACACACATATTCACACACACACATACACATACATGCAACATACCCACACATTCACACAAACAGACAGACACACACACATGGAAACGCAAGGCCAGGGATTTGGCCTGAGGATTAGTTAAACTCCCTGTGTGCTGTTTGGCCTCATATGACGTGACTCACCTCTGGCCTGTGGTTGGTTCAGGGCTGAAACTAGAAATATTAGCACCAGGGTCAAAAAGAAAAAATGGTGCCCACAACCTTATATTAGTAACCAGTTTGACATTAAAAATGAACTTACTGGTGCCCCATTTCGGCTTTGCGCCCTGGGCGACCGCCCCTATCGCACAGCCCTAGTTACGGCCCTGTTGGTTCATCAGGAGATGGGGGAGGAGTGGGCTTAGAAGTCTTCTTAAGTTGCCAGCACAGGAAACGGACATCTTCTGCTCTAGAATTTTCCCGACCCTAATCCCGCCACTTTAGGTTTAGTCCTATTTTGTATTTTGATTGTTGTGGTTGTTTTTATTGAGTTCAGTTTGTGGTGGTAAGCAGATACACGTTGTTGTATTATTGATAGAAGTGTTAGAGCATTGTTTTCAGGATGGGTTGTGTTTATCTGGGCACTTTACTTCAGGACTTGACCGTTGAATTTGGCCGGTTCTTTATGTCTTTGCCGTTGCATTTGGCTGGCATGATTATAGGCTCGCTTGAGGGGGCGGCCTCTGTTGTTACTGCTTTTGGTGCCTTTAAATGAATGGCAATGTGCTATGTTTAACCAGTTTGTTGTTTACCCTTTTACGTATATTGACATGTATGTTAAATTATTCTGTACCTGCTTTTCTTTGCTCCCATCAAATAGTTATCTAATTATTATGATTTTGATCCTTATGATCCTAAATTTATTAGGCCATAGTAATAAATAAAATGTATTAAAAAAATATATTTTGACCCACAGAAGTTGTTGCGTCTTTACTTATATTGGGGTAGATCCAGAACAACGTTTGCCGTACGTTTATTCGCGGAGCGTATTTTCGTGCACGTAAATTCGCTACACTCCCCTCGGCACACCCCTTGCACGGACGTATTTTGTGAAGATTCGCTTTCCAAACCCTACCTTAACTTTTTCCAACGTAACCGCAGTGATCCGCACACGTACGTATGGGCTGAACGAATTTACGCAGCTAAGCACGCCCATACTGTACACTTTAAATACAACCCCCGCCTGCTTCACGTATTTCACACGTAATTTGGACTAACGTAAAATTGGCACGCCCACACGTAAGTATTTACGTTAGACATACGTGAATGGGCCATATGTTCACAATTACGCTACGTTAATGTGCGTATTTTCTATGGTGCGCACGCGCATTGCGTACAAAACAGAGATTTTACGTGTCTGCCACGTGTAAATTCGCTCCGACGCGTAGTTCTGGATCAGGCCCATTAAGAGGTTATGTGCCCTGATCGGGGGCCGGGCAGTCACACATGGGTAGTTTACACATTCACACACACATACAAACACACACACCCCAACTTTAGGCCCAATATCAATACAAATGATATCAAAATAGGGCTTTAGAGAGGACTTCACCAAATTAATGTATAAAACTGAGGTTGTTGGACTAAAGCTGGCCACACACTAGAGCGACTATCGCTCCCAACGTGTGGCTGCTGATAAACGGGATGATTTTTCCCTGGGGAAAGGTCCCGATATCAGCACCATACACTGGAAGAGGCTGGGGGCGATAATCTCTGCTTCAGGGCCAGTCTCTCTCTGATTGGCTGGATCTCCTGTCAATCTTGACAGGAGACCCATGCAGCCAGCTTATTGGTTGGCTGTAAAAAAATAAAAACATGGATGGGGGAAAAAAATTCACGCTGATAGGCTGCAGCGCTGTGTACCCAGACAGAGGGAGAAAGGACACAGCGCTGTATACCCAGACAGAGGGAGAGAGGACACAGCGCTGTATACCCAGACAGAGGGAGAGAGGACACAGCGCTGTATACCCAGACAGAGGGAGAGAGGACACAGCGCTGTATACCCAGACAGAGGGAGAGAGGACACAGCGCTGTATACCCAGACAGAGGGAGAGAGGACACAGCGCTGTATACCCAGACAGAGGGAGAGAGGACACAGCGCTGTATACCCAGACAGAGGGAGAGAGGACACAGCGCTGTATACCCAGACAGAGGGAGAGAGGACACAGCGCTGTATACCCAGACAGAGGGAGAGAGGACACAGCGCTGTATACCCAGACAGAGGGAGAGAGGACACAGCGCTGTATACCCAGACAGAGGGAGAGAGGACACAGCGCTGTATACCCAGACAGAGGGAGAGAGGACACAGCGCTGTATACCCAGACAGAGGGAGAGAGGACACAGCGCTGTATACCCAGACAGAGGGAGAGAGGACACAGCGCTGTATACCCAGACAGAGGGAGAGAGGACACAGCGCTGTATACCCAGACAGAGGGAGAGAGGACACAGCGCTGTATACCCAGACAGAGGGAGAGAGGACACAGCGCTGTATAACCAGACAGAGGGAGAGAGGACACAGCGCTGTATAGCCAGACAGAGGGAGAGAGGACACAGCGCTGCATACCCAGACAGAGGGAGAGAGGACACAGCGCTGCATACCCAGACAGAGGGAGAGAGGACACAGCGCTGCATACCCAGACAGAGGGAGAGAGGACACAGCGCTGCATACCCAGACAGAGGGAGAGAGGACACAGCGCTGCATACCCAGACAGAGGGAGAGAGGACACAGCGCTGCATACCCAGACAGAGGGAGAGAGGACACAGCGCTGCATACCCAGACAGAGGGAGAGAGGACACAGCGCTGCATACCCAGACAGAGGGAGAGAGGACACAGCGCTGCATACCCAGACAGAGGGAGAGAGGACACAGCGCTGCATACCCAGACAGAGGGAGAGAGGACACAGCGCTGCATACCCAGACAGAGGGAGAGAGGACACAGCGCTGCATACCCAGACAGAGGGAGAGAGGACACAGCGCTGCATACCCAGACAGAGGGAGAGAGGACACAGCGCTGCATACCCAGACAGAGGGAGAGAGGACACAGCGCTGCATACCCAGACAGAGGGAGAGAGGACACAGCGCTGCATACCCAGACAGAGGGAGAGAGGACACAGCGCTGCATACCCAGACAGAGGGAGAGAGGACACAGTGGCCTCCGCGGCCCCGCGCGGGGCCTTCACTTCCGGGCACCGTGCAGTCACATACACAGTGCCCGGACTGCTGCGTCCAGGCACTGTGTATGCCTGGATGCAGCAGTCCGGGCAATGTGTATGTGAGTGCACAGTGCCCGGAGGTGAAGGCCAGGCACTGTGTATGTGCTATGTATGTGCTGTGTATGTTGCTATGGCAACACATACACAGTGCCCGGACGCAGCACGCAGCAGTCCGGGCACTGGGTATGTGAATACACAGTGCCCGGAAGTGAAGGCCCCGCGCGGGGCCGCAGAGGCCAGTACAGGGCCGCCAGGATGATGACCTGGGACCCGCGGGGCCATAGGCGGCCGCCTATACGGCCTATGCCGTGGGCCGCCTATGACAGAGGGAGAGAGGACACCGCGCTGTATACCCAGACAGAGGGAGAGAGGACACCGCGCTGCAGCCTGTCAGCGTGTGGGGCTCTGCAGCGCTCTGCCCTCTCTCATTTGGAAATCTTGAATGATTATCTAAAATGCCCCCACACTGCACTATTTTGCTAACGATAAACGATAATCATTCAAGAATTCTATAAGATGAGATAATCGGGCCCTGGCGTTTTTTGGGATGTTTTATCGCTATTTAGAAATAAAATCGGCACCATACACTAGAGCGATATTTGGCCCAATCCACGATAATTGTGCGTTTAGCCCGATAATCGCTCTAGTGTGTGGCCAGCTTTAGGGGAGTAGAAAAATCTTGTACATTGAGCCCCATGATCTGAATCTGGGGCCAAGCGTTGTTTTTTAATTTGCTTCTTTCAGTGTCTCTGAGCTTGTTTAGGACAAGTTCTGTATATGAAATAGATGCAAATACAAAATACCCCCTATAATATACTATGAGATGGCCTCAGTAAATACATACTGGCATATCATTTAAACGACATCAGGCTCTATGAATGCCTTTAATTAATATAATGTAGTATTACAGATGTAAACAAATGTATAATATAGTTCTAGCATATTGTTTACAATCTAATTACCGTCTTTTGTGATTAGAATATGACTACACTCATGTGATGACGTATGAGGCTAAGATGCTATATTTAAATGAAATGTCTTAAGAATAAGAGATGTTTCTATTTAATTAGATAATCCAAAATGCCATCATATTCTTTAGCGATATCGATATTTTTGGCACAAAGATCTCCTTTTTGTATGACATTCCAGATCCCTGCAGTCCATTAGTTAATTACATTTCTGTCAATTAATTCGGGTAGGTTAAATATGTCATTACTCATCGCCAACTATTTTCTTTTTTCTTTTTGCGCATATTTTAGACCAAAATAAACAGTTTAAGTCAGCCTGGAAATGTTGCAAGATGAATGACTGGACGGACCAAGGCTTTCCCCCAATTAATTAAAAAGTTCATTCAAGCTGACAAATGATGAATAGAAGTTCAAGTCTAACAATGTGAAGTACAAGAATCAATCAGTCTGTAAGCAGAGCAATGAGATGTGACATTGTCTGTGTCACCGGTCCCTTACACTGATGCACTGACAGAAGTGGTCAGTGTTGGCCAAGTCTGGAGCGATGGTACCGGATGCATTTAATGGGACTAAATTAGGGGATGTTTGCTTGCACTGCTAAGATAATGGCATGCAGACGAAAGGGACAGTTTAATCAAAGTGTCTTTTATCACCGAGACGGATATTTTCAGCTGGGCGGACATAGGGCTGTTCAGAACAATTACGGGCTCACCTGCATAGTTTTCCGGCTGTCCCCTTTGGAATGCGAGCCCTCTCTGAATTTTTTTTATGAATGGGTGAGTGTACGATTCGCTTTAGGAAGCGCTGCTGCCGGGGACTTAGGGTTAGGCTGCGTGGGGGGAGACTTAGGGTTAGGCTGCTGCCGGGGACTTAGGGTTAGGCTGCGTGGGGGGAGACTTAGGGTTTGGATTAGGGAGAAGGTTGGGGGAAACTCACCTTTCGGAGTACGGTGTTCAGTGCTCCAGGGATCGATTGCTATAACTAGTAATTATAAATCAAAAAAATACTGAAAGTAATAGCGCTATCTGTATAACCCAATAATGTGAGGTACAAACTCCAAACTATTGGGGAAGCTGTAGATCTTAAAACAGCATGAAATTAAAGCACACAAGTCCGTGATAGGAAACAGCCAACTCAACTGGTATTACAATTTGTATAATCAATATACCATAGAGTCCATTGCCAACGGGTGTATATAGCAGGCTTAGAGTTCGTAGTACCCGTGCAATTATGACCGATGACCGAGAGTGCAGTACTGTACTGGAAAAACCGCGTCTCTGTAAGAGTGGAGTCCCAGCTTCGGTTTCCTGCTGTGTCCAAGCCTCGTCCTCGTTTCCCTGTATCTGTGAATGCGTTCCACTCCGGACAGATGGAAAAGAAACAAAAGGACAGGCACCCACTGATAGTGCAAATCAGTTTATTCCAAACGAAAATTCGATAAAAAGTGGTAGAATACTCACAAAAGGCATATATTATAAATGCATGTAGTAAAATTGCTGATAGGTCTTTGAAGATATACTCCGACTATTAAAACAGCAAATGAATAAAAGTTGATATAAAAATACTTCTCCAAACACCAGCCAACACGTTTCGATCGGTAAACAATCTTTCTCAAGGCTTCTGTATACTTCAGGTGTTCAGAGATTTATATAAGGAACGGAAGGGGAAGGTAATAATTATTTTAACCCCTAGTGTTCCAAAATCAAAATATTTGATTAAATAGGTGCAATTAAATATGGGAGAAAGCATAATAAAAACATATAAAAACTATATTAAACATCACAAAAACCATTTTATCTCAAAGTCGATATTTAGACCTTTCGGAGACATAGTGTTCATTGCATGAATCCACCTCATCTCAGCTTTTGCTAGAGCATCTTGGTGGTATTTTTCTCTCCATTTTGGAGTGATTATATCCATCCTTATTACTTTAGATATGGAGGCAGCAGAGCATTTATGTTTTTCTTTAAAATGCATGGATAGATTATGTTTATTGTATCCCTTTTTAATGTTATTCACATGTTCAGCCCAGTGGACGACTGGTTCTGCCCACATATTGCAGCCCACAGTTACACTCTATGAGATATATTACATTTTTACTACTACATGTAATAAATTGGTTGATATTGTAAACCTTCCCATTGCTTGTAGATTGAAAGCTGGTTGTTTTAGCGGATTGTTGTGTATGTGAGCGACACATTACACAAGTTCTATAAACACATCTATAAAATCCTTTAGATTGTATTGGATTCTTTTTAGGTGGGATAGTGCAATAACTTTTAGTTAGAAAATTCCTCAGATTCTTCGCTTTGGTGTAGATAAACACAGGTGCCAAGGGAATGGAATTCTGTAGGATAGGATCTGCCCTCAGAATGTGCCAATATTTTCTAATTACTTTTTCTATTTCTTTGTGGTGCATATTATATTGGGTGACAAAAGATAATCCAAAGTTTTCTGTACTTGTATTTATGGTTTTTTGTTTGGATGCGAGCAGGAGATTCCTATCCTTATCTGTGATCTCCTGTATAGTTATATCTAATTTCCTCTCATTGTATCCTTTCCCTATAAACATTTGCTTAAGGGATGCAGCCTGTTGAGCAAAATCAGATATATCTGTGCAGTTTCTTCTCAATCTTAGGAATTGGCCTTTGGGTACATTACCAATCCATGAATCTGTGGGTTTCATGAAATTAGAGATTTTAATAGTACCTTCATTAATAGTCAAAGTTAGATCAAGAAAATTCACACTAGTTTGACTTATACTAAAGGTAAGTATTATATTCTTGGTATTCTGATTTAAATGAGTACAAAAATCATCCAGAAGGTCTCTAGGACCCTTCCATACAAAAATAACATCGTCTATGTAACGAAAATATTTTATAAGGTATAGACTCCATCTCTCATCTTCCCAAACAGTTTTATTTTCCCAAACTGTGAGGAACAAATTAGCGTAACTTGGAGCTACTTTCGCTCCCATCGCGGTCCCAGTTAGCTGATTAAAGAACTTATCTTTGAAACAGAAATAATTATTTTGTAAGATGAACATCAAACCTTCTAGTATAAAATTATTAAAAATAGATTTCGTGGGATCTAACATCTGTTGGACACTATCCAGGCCATGTTGGTGATTAATTATCGTGTACAACGATGTAACATCTGCTGTAACTATATATGTCTCATCATCACACTTTAGACCCTCAAATATATTAATAGTTGATACCGTATCTTTAAGGTAGGATTTACTTTGCACTACTAAAGGTTGTAGAACGGAATCAATATATTCCGATAGTCTAGAGGTGACTGAATCTATCCCCGCTACTATGGGTCTTCCTGGGGGGTGGGTAGCATTTTTATGTATTTTTGGCAGAAAATACATAACGGGGATAGTGGGGGATGTTAAATTTAAGAAGTCATACACATCTTTATTGAATGCTCCCAATTTGAAATGTTTTTCTATAAAAAGCTTATATTTAGTTATTATTTGTATAGTTGGATCACCTTTTAATATTGCATATGTATTAGGATCTGACAATTGTCGCATCGCCTCTTTTTCATAATCAACTGTATCCATTATAACCAAACCACCCCCTTTATCAGCGGGCTTAATTATAATGGATGTATTTTCTTGTAATTCCTTTAAAACCTTAAATTCTGCTTTTGTGAAATTTCTTTTATATTTATTTTTCTTCTTTATTCTTTGTTCGATTTTTGTCAAATCCTTTTCCACCATTTTATTAAACGTATCTAAAAAACAGCCTCTACTAAAAACAGGATTGAAAGAGGATTTAGCTCTGGATTTAGTCACTTCCTTGGTTTCCACTATGGTATCTTGATTTTCCTTTTGTGCTTCTGATTTTTTTATAGCAAAATATCTTTTTAAACTGACCTTTCTAACAAATTTTTGGAGGTCAATAAATGTATTGAATTGGTTTATTTTATTCTGTGGCGCATATTTTAAACCTTTTTTGAGAACTTGTTGTTCAGTTATTGTTAGAATATGACTACTCAAGTTGTAAATTTTTATTGTTTCTTTTGATTTTATTTTTTCTTGCTGTAATAATTTCCTTTGTTGTTTAAGTGCTTTCCTTCTATTATTTTTATATATTTTGCTCCTGATAGGATTTTTTCCCCGACAGCCTCTTTTCTTTTTCCTTATATTATTATAATTGTTCTGTTTTTTGATTTTATAATTATTTTTAAGGTTTTTTGTTTGTTTTTGTGCAATTTGTCCTTTTGGACTGTCTAGAGATGTTACATATTCCTCTCTCTTGGGGAGGGCAAGTGAAAATCCTGTGGGGTGGGTTCCCGCAGTATTTCATACATATTATGATGACTTTCTATTAATTTGTCAAGCGTTCTTTCTCTACTATTATCTCTACGGTATTCATTACCTCTGTGGTACCTGCAGCTAGGACTATGTTTTTGATGGTAAATGTCTCGTGTTTCTAGGGCATATGCCCCTAGTCTTGATGCTGATCTACCTCTAGATGAAGGAGTTCTCCTTCTTTCATAGGATCGGGATCTGGATCTTTCCCGTTTTGATTTTTCATAATAGTGGTGGTCAGAATGCGATTTTTTATGATCATAATATTGGTCATAACTTTTTTGTTGGTTATGATTGAATTGACGTTTGATATAATTCTTATTCTGATTTTTATTCTTATTTTTATTATTATTGTTATAGTTTTTATTGCCATTCTGATTATGATATTTATATTGAGGGTCTTTCTTTCGTACTATTTGTAGGCCCGCTAATACCTCTTTATAAGATCTACTTTCCTCCCTTATTCTAGGCTGATTTCTATACTCGATGTCTACAGGATACGATGTATCATGTGGTTGATTTTCTTTTGGAAAGTAATTATCAAGATCCCTCCTAAACTTCCTTTGTTTCCTCTCTATCAGTTCCCTTTCGTTGTCTCTAATCCTTCTAATGATCTTTTCTTCCATACGTTTGTAAATTTCTGATTCCTTATATGGAAGAAGTGTCTCACTAAGTTTTTTTATTGTATTATCTAAGTCAAAAAGTATCTTTTTCTTTTCTTTAATAATAAATTCTATAAGAGACATTGAGCAATTGTGTAGAATGTTGTCCCAATTTTTCATAAATTCTGCTTTATCAGCGTTAAATGAGGGCATTAATTCAATCCTTAAACCCTGTGGGACAATATTCTGAGATTTGTATTGTTCTAGAGATGCAATCTCCCACCATACGTTATTTTCACGTATGGTGGCTTTTTGTAATTGCCACATAGTTGTTGTGGAAATTGCAATATCTGTATCACTATTGTGTGAAAAGATTTGTTCCATAAGGTTTCTGCGTTCTTCTCTGTGCTTAAAACATAATGGCAGCTTTTCCTCCTTCTAAACAAGACCAACAATAGATAATCTATAAACAAAAAATGAGAAGGTAAAGAATAGCGCCTTTAAGACTGCTGCTTATCACTCAGTACAGTTCCATTGTACTGAGTGATAAGCAGCAATCTTAAAGGCGCTATTCCTTACCTTCTCATTTTTTGTTTATAGATAATTAGTAATTAGTAACAAGTATACACAGGCTGAACTTCTTTTTAAATATATGAAATGCATAGAAATACAAAATAGGATCACTGTGTTGCAATAGGTGTACCAAGAATTTCTGTTGTAAGACAATTCCTTAATTTAAACAGTATGCAGCAGCCATATTAAGGAGGAATCAGGTTACCAAAAACTAATATTTAGTTATAAGTGTACACAGGTTGCACTTTTTTTTGTAAAATATAAGTGTGCGCATATGTGTATATAAATAGAAAAGGTGCTTCCAGGACAAAATATGACCACTGTGTTGTAATATGTCTACTAAGAATGTATGTGCTCCTCTATTTAGAAAGTATGCAGCAGCCATATTAGGGAGGAGTCATGCTCCCAACACCCTCCAACACCCTCGCTCCCTTAAAACCCACTTCTTCAGGGTAGCCTACCTTAGTAAGATAGCTCTTATGAGCAGGACCCTCCCCTACTCCTCTCTCTACTGTCTATCTCTCCTTATTCACCTGCTCCTACACACATATCCAGCATCTTTACTCTCCATACATATTGTTCTGCTATATTTGTACTGTATTTTATTTTTGCATTGTACATGTATTGTATTCCTTATTCTATGTTTTTATACCCTCTGTTACTCACTGTATTATATATGTAAGTATTGGCTTTGCTATTGCCTCTGTACGGTGCTGCGGACACCATGTGGAGCCTTATAAATAAATGTTGTTAATAATAATTTGGAGTTGAGCAATTCTCGTGGCTTTTCCAAAAGTATTTTGAACCTTTTTGTGCAGTTACTAAAGTGCAAAACTTGGAGCAAAGTTTCGGAGAGACAGCTGCATACAACAGCGCAGGAAAAACCCAAGACTGACGTGTGAGGGAAACATAGGATGTCTCGTGTTACACTCAGGCCAGGAATATATATAGGAATTTAGGCCTGTGTTCAGAGTACCGATCGTATAACATATACGTCCGGTGTTTATCTCAAAGACCACATTTACTCAATCTACATAAGAAAAAGATACGTAGATTACGTAAAAAAAATTACTACGGCATGCGCAGTAGTAAAAATCGGTAAACAACGGACATATATGTTATACGCCCGGTGCTCTGAATATGGGCCTTAATGCCAAGTTGTAGATTTCCGGATGCCAGAAATCTTCACATGACCTCTAACGTCTTTGCAGTTACCATACACTCTGTCTCTCTCCATAGTAATATCCCCTCAGTCCTGGTAGTAACACTGCTGTGTGACTGATCATACACAGCACTGAGCACTTACCATACACCCTGTCTCTCTCCAATACAAAGCCACAGGAGCTCCACAGCACACGTCTGCTCAGTAGTAACACTGCTGTGTGACTGATCGCACTGAGCACTGTTACCATACACCCTGTCTCTCTCCATAGTAATATCTCCTCAGTCCTGGTAGTAACACTGCTATGTGACTGATCACACACAGCACTGAGCATAAAACTTAGCTCTTCCATTATGTGAGCACTTGCCCTTATAAACCTACTGTGCTATAGAGTGGAAGCCTGTGAGCAGGGCCCTCTTACCCACCCAGTCTGTTTGTTACCCACCCAGTCTTGGCCCAGAGTGACATTAGACCACGTGTCCACGGATAGAACCAAGCGGGGAATTTCTTCCAGGACGATGTGTAACGCTGGGTGGTTAAATAACCCGCTCTTTAAAAGAAAAATAATAATAATAATAATAATAATACAGCCAATTTAAGTACATCAAAAGTTCTTTGCACTAAGTTATGCGAAAACACAATGATCAAAAGAAATTACAGGCTTATAGCTTAGAATAGTCATCGTTCCTTTTAACAGTTTCCCTATTCTGAGGCTCCCCCTTTTCCCCGGCAAAGACCTCATACACACACTTGACAGTTTAATTATTAGGTTAAAGTGATGGATAAGACGCTTACTCTCATACTCCCACTCACTAAACACTTGCTTGCAAATGCAGCTGCAAATATGCGAGACTTCAGCAAATCCAAGTTGATCATTTTCCCTTTTTTTCCCCTCTGTGTCAGACTCAAGACCGTTCTATTCATTTATCCTCCAGACAACATACATGAGAGAAGCATGACTAGCACTGGCCCTGATGGCTTCCTTGTTGGTGTTTAGAGCATATGTGTTTATGCAGAACATACAGATAAAGACTTAGATCCGTATTCACAGTTACATAGTTTTCATCTACCATTTCTGTACGTAGATTGCGTAAGAGCAGTGTTTAGACCGCGCATAAGCAATCTGCATACAGAAACAGTACGTAGATAGCGAAAATAAGCTACTTTGCATGCGCAGTATCTCAATTCTTAAAACGACGTACGTAAAACGAAATCTACGTAACTGCGAATACAGAACTTAGGGGCTGATTCAGAGATGCGATTGCGAAAAGATCGCAAATATACGCATCTAATGTTAAGATCCTAGCAGGTTCCAGCCCACTGCATAAACAGTCACTCCCCTTGCAAACAGCGGTGGATCTTAAACTTAGACCACCATTGACTAACCCTTACTCTGCGCTGTCATTTGGGATCTTAAGTGACGTGGTAGCGTTCATTTAAGATCCTAAGTGTCTGCCCGCGCCCACTTTCCCTCATTTCCCTGCCTCCCCCCGCCCATTTCCATGCAAATCCTTAAGATCTTAAAGATTCGCAGCACTTAAGATCTTAAGTGCTTGCGTGCGATTCAAACTTACGCTCTTAACGAATTTACGCTCCTAACCGCTACGTAGACGGCGTTGCACTATTACTACGCATGCGCAGTAATGCAAATTTTCTAGGATCTTAAATATACGCTCCTAAGTGCCGTGGGAATCGTATCTCTGAATCAGGCCCTTAGAGAATATGAAAGCTCACATGGTGCAGTGGATTTACGCAGAGTATGCACCACGACTGAGTCACTGAATAATTATAATGCAATGTTTACACCCACATTGTATGGAGTCACACTCCATCGTCCCGTCCTATGTGATGAGATCATTGTGGGAGATGCTCCTTTTTCTGGATACTTGGCTTTTTTTGGAGAATGTCATTTAGCAAATATTTGACATGATTTCACTGAGTGAACTGACTGATTAATTCATGCATTTTATCTCTAGTTCCAGGGATTCCAGTTTATTTATAGGATGCTATAGTAAAATACAGTGCAAAAATAGATATAGAAGAGGAGAAGAACAACATTCACTAAATGAGACATGGGATAGAATGGTTACCGATAGCATGCACCAAAGATCTGTACTTAGCCCAGTGTTATTTAATATCTTTATTACACACGACATCAGGGGGAAAAGATGCCCTTTTTGCAAAAGACATTATAATATGTAACAGGGGAACACGCCAGGAGGGGTACACAGAATGACTGATGATCTGGGTAGACTGGAGGAATGGTAAAGAGTGTCACAACTGCAGTTTAATGCCAAAAAAATGCTAAATCATGCACTTGGCACGCAATCCTCCCCCCAAAAGATAAATATATCATTAACTGCACTACATAAGAAACTACTGAGGAGGAAAGGGATCTAAGAGTCACTATTTTATGTGATATAAGGCAGCCAAGCAATGTAACAAAGCAATGAGATAGACAAGTCAGATGCTGGCTTGTACGGGGAGAGGAATTAGTAGCAGAAAGAGAGAAGTAGTGATGCCCCTTTATAGGTCATTGGTACTCCCTCACCTGGAATACTGTGACCAAGTAACTACCAACGGAAACGGTGCATGGCCTGTGTCCCACACCATATAGAGACAGACTAGAGGAAGTAACATATATAGCTTGGAGCAGAGAAGAGCAACGAAAATGCTGCATGGCCTGTGTCACACACCATACAGAGAGACTAGAGGAAGTAACATGTATGGCTTGGAGCAGAGAAGAGCATCTAAAATGGTGCATCGCCTGTGTCACACACCATACAGAGACAGACTAGAGGAAGTAACATGTATAGCTTGGAGCAGATAAGAGCATCTAAAATGGTGCATGGCCTGTGTCACACAACATACAAAGAAAGAGACTAGAGGAAGTAACATGTATAGCTTGGAGTAGAGAAGAGCAACTAAAATTTAGCATGGCCTGTGTCACACACCATACAGAGAGACTAGAGGAAGTAACATGTATAGCTTGGAGCAGAGAAGAGCAGGTAAAATGGTGCATGGCCTGTGTCACACAGCATACAGAGAGACTAGAGGAAGTAACATGTATAGCTTGGAGCAGAGAAGAGCAGGTAAAATGGTGCATGGCCTGTGTCACACAGCATACAGAGAGACTAGAGGAAGTAACATGTATGGCTTGGAGCAGAGAAGAGCATCTAAAATGGTGCATCGCCTGTGTCACACACCATACAGAGACAGAGTAGAGGAAGTAACATGTATAGCCTGGAGCAGAGAAGAGCAGGTAAAATGGTGCATGGCCTGTGTCACACAGCATACAGAGAGACTAGAGGAAGTAACATGTATGGCTTGGAGCAGAGAAGAGCATCTAAAATGGTGCATCGCCTGTGTCACACACCATACAGAGACAGACTAGAGGAAGTAACATGTATAGCTTGGAGCAGATAAGAGCATGTAAAATGGTGCAC